>JAXQQM020087809.1:0-32409 GCA_034641835.2 Pinus albicaulis | reverse complement strand
GACATAAGGGATCAATAAGACCAATGGATGGGAGCTCTGCGGTAAATCTGACGTGAAAGGTATAGGGTTTTGAGGGTCGATCTCAGATCCAGAGCCAGAACGCTGGCAAGAAGCCAAGATCGCCTCCAAGATCTGCGGCAACAAGGTCTCAAACTGGCGCAAAAGATGGGACGGTCGGGGGCCCCTGGAGCCGCCACCTTCAAGCAAGTAATTATAGACAAAGGCAAGAAGATGGCCGAGGGTTCGAAAATCCCGGGCTCCTCAGCAACCCGAAATCATGCCGACCACAATGAGCAACTCTCTAGGAGCCTTACGGAAGAAACGGTGGAAGGATCAACCAGAAAAGGGGGAATCCGCTTGGATCAACCCTCGCAAGAGGCAGATCCCCTAAGAAAAGCAGCATATCTGAGTAATAATGCCCACCAAAGCACTCAGCTTGGTAGATCTGAAGATTCTGGAGGAAATGGAGCACAACCAAAATTTCAAGGGCGATGCAAACCAAAAGCTCTTGATAGCCTTAGGGTCAACATCACTGACCCAGATCTGCAAGAATACCGGGATCACATGTCAATCTATGTGGTAATATGCAAATTCATGGGGTTCTGGCCCAGTGAAAAAGTTCTCTGTCACTGGATCAAGCAAGTCTGGAAACCGCGAGGGGATGTACAACTTCACCTAGGAGCCAAGGGCTTTTTCACTGTGGTTTTCACCAATTTGGACGATAAGGACCAGATCTTCGAAGGAGGTCCCTACTTTTATGCTTCTGCGGGCCTTTACATGCGGCCGTGGAAACCTAACTTTGCACCCGAGCAGGAGACCTTCACTCAAGTGCCAGTTTGGATCAGACTCTTCTCCCTGCCAATTGACTACTGGAGACCAGCAGCGCTGGAGCAAATCGGCAACACTCTGGGCACTTTTGTGCGTGCTTCTGAAGCCACTCTTCAAAAAAGGTACACAACTTATGCTCGCATCTGTGTTGAAATGGATGTCTCTGGACCTTTGCATGAAGGTCTTTGGTTAGATTACAGAGATGAAACCTACTTTCAAACTATTGACTATGAGCAAATACCATTTAGATTCCGGAAATGCCATGAGCATGGGCATTTAATCAGGGAATGCCCGCAAAACAAAACAGAGGAACACCCCAAAGGGAAAGCCTCTTCATCCTCGGATGGATTCATTCGACCCACTAGCAGACACAGGGCCAATCGTAGAAATCCTCCAAAAACAGCAGATCCAAACACTGGCATATCAAACCCTTTTGAAATACTGGGCGAGGGTTCTCAAGAGGATAAGGCAGAACCAGATCCAGCAGCTAAGCTGATAACGAAGACAAATGATCAGACTAAAGAAGCCTTCGATTCGGGAGATATCAACATAGAAAACTCAGAAGACAAGAACCAAGAAGAAGATGAGGACATGGTCCTCAGTGAACAGGGCACGGAGGACCTAGAATTGGATGAGATTTTGGAAAAAGAAGGGCTAGATCTCAATTCAATAGTGGAACAATGGAAACAAAAAGGGCTAGAAAAAATACCAGAAGAAGAAATTAACAGGATCAACCATCTATTTTTAGCGAGACAGGATGCAGCATCAAAAAGAATGAAACGAGGTCGGGGCGCAACCAAGGGCTTGGGTATCAAATCTCAAACCCTTCATCATACGCAGGCCATCAGCCAGTACAAAAAGAAACGAGGAAGAAGATCAGACAAAGATGGTCTTCTCGAACTGGGTCAATTGCTGATAAACTCGGGAAAGATGAAAGCCCTTGAGGCTTTCTCCTTCACCTCCTAAACCTAGTTAACTATGAAAGTCCTCTCATGGAATGCAAGAGGACTGGGCAGCCTCAGGAAACAGAGGCTCCTGAAAAAAAAAATAACACAAGAAAAACCGGATATGGTCTTCCTCCAGGAAACCAAGTGCACAATTCAGAAACAAGGTGAGATAACTAAGCGTCTGGGCAGATATCTCGAACATCTAGCTGTGGAAGGTACAGGGATGAGCGGAGGCCTAGCCATCCTCTGGAATCCGAATATCTACCATCTCATTAACGCTGAGGCCTCTAAGCACTTCCTAGCTCTGCAAATGCAAATTATCGGGGAAAAAGGCTCATTCTTATTTGTCAATATCTATAGCCCCCAGCGTCTGGAAGATAAATTGCTGCTGCTCCGTCAACTGACAAGCCTGCATCACAGGCACAATACCTCTCAGGCCATTTTCGGTGGGGACTTCAATATGATAACCTCTCTCGAGGAAAATAAAGGGGGCATCAGAGCGCTCAGCAATGATGCCCGGGCCTTCAATGCCTTTATTCAAGAAATAAGTTTGGTAGACATAAGACCTAGCAATGGTCTGTACACTTGGACCAATAGACAAGGAGGGGAAAGGCTTATAGCTTCCCGATTGGACCGTTTTCTTGTCTCTGAAAGCCTTCTCCTTGAAGGGAACATTATGATTTTTGATATCCTCCCCTCCGGGGGATCAGACCACTGGCCCATTTCTCTGCAAGTGTCGATTTCGGGCATCCCTAAGAACAGGCCTTTCCGCTTTTGTTAGGTCCCTATATCACTACTATAGCCCCTTATTATTGTTAGTGTAAACCCCTTATTGTTATTATTGTACCCTTGTAACCCCATTTTGTTATTATTGTGCCCTTAAATTATTATTGTTAGGTCGGCTAGGATTACATTGTGGCCCACTAGGATTACATTATGGCCCCATGGACTCCTGTATATAGAAAGGAGGTTTTGTGAATTGTATCATCCGAGAATTGTTCATTTATGTAATGTATTGGAGGTTTCCCCCTCGAAGAGGCTCACTTCTAAGGCGTTTATATCTCTTTTCTTCTATTTTTGGAGCTGGTTACACAACATTTGGTATCAGAGATTTGGATTCTAGGGTTTCGCTGCTCCAAACAGGTCATCGTGGAATTTTCGCTATAACCTTTTTTATACGAAGTTTTAGAAGCTGAAATTTTTAGGGTACGAAGAAAAAATCCTGAGGAAGATTGTATAAAAATTTCAGAGTTTTTTTCGCAATAATGTTGGAGATATGATCTGTGGAAGTCAGGTATTTTTTCAAGCTCCTAAACAGGTCATCGTGGAATTTGCGCTATAATTTTTTTTCTAGGAATGTTCAGAATCTGAAATTCATATGGTGCGAAGCTGAAATCCTGAGGAAATTCATCAAAAAATTTCAGAGCTTGGTTCGCAATATTTTTGGAGATATGATCTGTGGAAGGTAGTGCTTTTTCAGGCTCCTGAATTTCATCTCAAAGAGGTGATCGTGGGAAAAGTTCAATAACTCTCTCTCTGAATATTGGATTGGAGTACCGTCAAAAGTGGTCACATTTACATGGCCTTTAGTTTCTTGGCTATCAATTTCAGAGACAAAGGAAAAAACAGTGAGACGTGGCAAGTCGTACAAGTTCGCTTTACTGAACCAGTCCATAATTAGGTCATTGTGGGAGATTGGACACAACTTTGTCTTGGAGAATCAAAATCAGGTAAGACCTGTGGCATTTGAAAGAAGCTTCAGGGGGCTACTACAGGGCTGAATTTCAAATATCGAAGATTTTCAATTACAGAGATAATTCAATTTCAATATCGAACTCCTAAAAGCTAGTAAAAGGTGTGTATTTTTTTTCCGAATTGCATAAGTCTTGTTTGAAGAATCAAGTTGAATTGATTCCAAGGGCATCTTGTAGAATAGATATCAATATTGGATTATAAAATGGCCCCAAAAAAGAATTCAACACCCATTAAGCCTTCAGAAGGCTCTACTATGACTCATGAAGATGAAGAATTGCAACATGATCTATCAAAATTACAAGAGCAAGTGCAACAGATTTCACTCTCGCAAAGAGCAACAAAAATGAAATGGAAGTTTTGAAGAAAGGCATGGAAGTGAAGATGGACGGTTTGAAGAAAGGCATGGAAGCTAAAATGGATGGCGTGGAAGCTAAGATGGATGGCGTGGAAGCTAAGATGGATGACATGAAAGACAACATGGAAAACATGAAGAGTGATCTAAAAGCATACATGGAAGGCTTGATGACAAGCTTAAAACCGGAAATGATTCCTAATGGCGGAAATATAGGAGAAGAACCTCATGATGAGAACAAAATAAATGTTAATCGTGATTTCATAAACTCGAATGTTGGTGGGAAGAACCACCATATTCCAAAAATGGATATGAGGAAGTTTGATGGAAAGGATCCTGTAACATGGATACTACGGATGGAGCAATATTTTGATCTCCATAACGTGCAAAACACACAAAAGGTACGCATTGCAACTTTACATTTAGAACAAAATACATTTGTATGGTATCGATGGCTTTGCTCCCGTAAAAAAAATTGTCACTTGGTCAATTTTTACGGAGGAAATGATAGCACATTATGAGGATACAAAGAGCAACACCTTCTTTACCCAATTGATAAATCTCAAACAAAAGGGTTTAGTGGGGCAGCACATTGAGGACTTCCAAAAACTGAATATAAGGGTAACTGATATTACAGAGGAACACAACAGCTTTGAAATATTTTGGCTCACCCATAAAGATTTTCTCAGCCACATTAAAACTTGGTGGAAGACTCCTCTGCCTATAGAGGGCACAAAAATGTTCAAATTACAAGCAAGGCTCAAGTTTATTAAAGCACAACTGAAAACTTGGAATCGAGAGGTCTTTGGAGATATATTTGCAGAAAAACGCCACCTGGAGCAGCAACTGGAAGAGATCCACAATAAATGGATTCAGGGCAACACATCACAGGAATCCATCGAAATGAAAAAACAGCTCATGAAGAAATGGAATGAACGATGCGAGCAGGAAGAAATCTTATGGAAGAAAAAGTCGCGCAATCAATGGCTGAAGGAGGGAGAAAGGAACACTAAGTTTTTCCACAGGTCTGCCATTGACTATAGGTGCAGCAATAGAATCACTAGATTGCAAGGAGAACATGGCGAGGTTCTTAGCTCACACCAGGACATCGCCAATCAACATCGCAGACATTTTCAGTTCATTGCCACTGAACCAGATTGTGATCGTAGGGAGGCCATTGCCAAGGTAACCTCTACCATACCTAAGCTCATCTCCAATGAGAAAAACAGTGCCTTGGAATGACCTGTTTCTCTCCAGGAGGTGGAGTTGGCAGTCAAAGAAATGGCCAATGGGAAAGCCCCAGGACCTGATGGCTTCACAGTGGATTTCTTCAAAGCCTGCTGGGACATTGTGAAAGAAGACATTTGGGAAGTGGTTGAAGATTCAAGATTATCTTCTGACATCTTAAAGTCATTGAACTCAACTTTTATTGCTTTAATACCCAAGGAAAAAGATGCCTGTACTCCATCCAAATTCAGGCCCATTGCCCTCTGCAATGTGGTTTATAAGATCATCTCGAAAGTCATAGCTAATAGACTAAAACCTATTTTACCTCAAATCATTTCAGAGGAACAATCAGGTTACGTGGAGGGACGACAGATCATGGATAACGTTCTGTTAGCCCACGAAATGATTCACACTCTACAGACTCTAAGAAAGGCTGGCATGATAATTCAATTGGACCTCTCAAAGGCATATGATAAAGTGAGTTGGGCCTATCTCGAGGCTGTCCTCAAAGCTTTCGGCTTCAGCACCAGGTGGATAACTTGGGTCTCAGCTCTGATCAAAACGCCGAACCATTCGATTCTAATTAATGGAGCCCCCACTCAACCCTTCTACCCCTCCAGGGGTATAAGGCATGGGGACCCAATTTCCCCCTTCCTCTTTGTTATTCTTATGGAAGGTTTCAGCCGTCTCATTAAATCAGCTCAGGAGAATAATTTGATAAAGGGCTTGCAGCCATTAACCAATTTTCTGGCCACTACGCACCAGCAGTTCGTGGATGAAACGATGCTACATGGCACGCCCACTGTTAAAGAAGCGAAAGGCTTTAAGAAAATTCTCACCTTGTTCAGTCAAGCATCTGGCATGGATTTCAACTATGACAAATCTTTGGTTTTCTTTTTTAACACCCATCTGGAGGTTCAAAGACATTTAACTGAGGTCCTCGGTTTCAAGCGAAGCACTCTTCCTTCTATGTATTTGGGGGTTCCCCTCACAGACAAGCCATGGCATAAGTCGCATTGGGAGAAACTAATAACCAAGCTTGCTGACAAATGCAACCACTGGACCAACATAGTCCTCAATATGGCAGGGCGTATGGTAATGACCAAAGCAGTTCTCCAAGATATTCCTCACTATATGCTATCGATTCTCCCAGCCCCGTAAGGAATCTTAAAGAAAATCAGATCCATCCAGAGAAACTTCCTCTGGTCGGGCAACTCTGGCAAGCAAAAATGGGCACTGGCGGCATGGGACAAACTATGCAGACCCAAGATCTTCGGAGGACTAGGGCTGCAGGATCCTGAAACAACCAACAAGGCCAGTGGCGCCAAGTTATGGTGGAGGTGGTTAACAGAGCCGCACACTCCATGGGAAAAACTGTGGAAAGCTAGGTATGCAATTCAATGGCGGCAAGAAGAGCTAATCCGAATGACCGAAGTCCCGACGGGATCTCCCATTTGGAACTTGGCTCGAGCCAGTCAGCATATAATTCAGGACCATTGCTTTTGGGAAATAAGAAACGGGCAGTCGGCTCTCTTTTGGGAAGACGCTTGGCAACAGCTTCCAACACTGGAAAGCCCTAATCTTCATCCGTTGCAGCGATGGTATCAGGAAAAAGGGAAGATAAAGGTCCATCATTACTGGGCTCCAAGCAATGAATCGCAGCAATGGAGGAACTGGAATCCTACTCCCCCTCCCTCTGATGAAATACTGCAGAATCTAAACGACACTATCGCTAACACCCTCAGGAAAAGAGTCATCAGGGAAATGCACGGTCCGGACATACTCCACTGGGGCACGCTCTCTAGAGGCTCTTTCAACCTGAAAGAAGCCAGGCACTACTTAGACAACAGGGAGGAGCCGGACAAGGTAGATTGGTATGAAAATGTCTGGGCTGGAAGTCTGTGGCCCAAAATCAAAATGTTCTTGTGGCTCATACAAAACCGGAAAGTCCTAACATGGAAAAATCTCACCAAAAGAGGGTTTACAAGGCCCTCCCGTTGCCCACTATGCGAGCAACAAGAGGAAACCACCAACCATCTCTTCAACAGCTGTGACTGGACTAACAAGCTCTGGGAATGGCTTCAAGATATCTTCCAGCAGTCAGACAAACAACACAATTCAATCCAAGATACCATAACCAAATGGCGAACACAGTACTCTAACAGTGCTATGGTAAACACACTGTGGAAGAACAGTCTCGGTTTCCTCATATGGAATGTATGGAAAGAAAGAAATAACCGCATTTTCCAAAAGCGCAGCATTAGGCAGCTTGAAGATTTAAAAATGGTCATAATGCAAGGGCTCACGGAAACAACCCGTACCTGGTGTAAAGAGGAAAAGGCTGAAACGATCTCTCCCAATGACAGGAGAATTATAGGCATCTTCGAGCTCCTCGAATCAGCATAACAACTCCTGAAGAATACTGCTCTCCGACCAATTCCTCCTCCTGTTATCTGGCAATGTCCGCCCCATGGCTTCTGCAAACTGAACTTCGACGGTGCAGCAAAAGGAAACCCAGGCCCAGCTGGGGCAGGTGGTGTGCTACTTGATGAAACTGGAAACATCATCCACATCCTAAGCAAAAATCTGGGAGAAACCACAAACAACGACGCTGAATTTACAGCGTTAGAACAGGGTCTCCGACTCTTGGTTCAGCTTGGCAAAAGGAAAGCGATCGTGGAAGGCGACTCTCAGGTGGCCATAACCACAGTAAAGAAAATCCAACACGGGACGCAGCCCCACAAAGCAATCAAACATTGGAGGTTAGCTGTGGTGACGGAGAGGATTACTCAACATTTGCCTTTTCTCAGAGGCATAATCTTGCAGTCTGTGCGAAGGCAAGCAAACTCGCTTGCGGACCACCTTGCTAACCACGTGGTTGACAACCCAACTATTGCATGGGACACGTGTTGGCATGATCTCACGAATGACCAGCTTCGGGATCAATGCAACACAATCTCAAGGAAAGACTTGAATGCAGGTGATTCCGTAGGACGGACGGCAGGTCAGCCGTCATCAGAAAATCAGGCTTAACGGTATCGTGATTGCGCACGTCAGGCGGCACACGCAGGAGAGGTTAACGAAAAACCATCGGGATCAACATTTCATAATGAGAAGGAATTATGACAGAGGAAAGAGCTCCACCAAGCGCATTAAGCGCAGGCTGCCAGCGTGGGAAGGATTAGATGGCAGGACGAAAATCCTCGGTCGCTCGCCCAGCTTTGGCGGCAGTACAATTTGGCAACTTGCCCTCCATTATGGCCTTAAATGGCCTCTCCGTAGCACGCTCCCACCCATCTCCAATCTCTTTATTAGCTCCTCTCTTCGACCTTTCTGTCTCATTCTTGCTTTGGATAATCGAACCGCAAGCCCTACAGATTTTAGCCTACGAACAGGGATCGTTGTAAGCAATGTCTCAAGTACCATGGTGGATTTGAATCTGCGAAGCATCAAAGCCTCATAGGCCCTTAAAAGAGCCAAGGACTGTTATGAGGTTTCAGTCTCTAAACGTGGCAAACAGACAATCGAGGTGTTGGAGGAAGAAGTGGAGTTGGCTCGAACACAAACGGATGACACTAACATCAGCGAGGAGGTGGATTGGATCGTGGACCCTGGGACTCCGTCTACACGTCAAACCCAATTTCTTCAGACCCAAGTCGTCGCCTGGCAAATGAAAATGATGCTGGCTAAAGCCCTAGCCATGCAGGGGGCTGGAGTGAAGGAGACGTTTGCGGCGACCTCAATGGCGTCAGCTCGAAACACCACCCGCCTCGACAAAATGGAGGTTTCGTTCAACTCGCTGACCGAGGAATTACGCTAGCATGGCCAGGCCCTGGAAAAGTTCGTCCGCCGCTTCGAAATCTATCTCCGCCACGTTCTCCATGTATCCATCGAGCTTCCTTCGGATGATTCACAGGCCACCGTGATCAGGCGATTCAAGCCACGGGCTCCGGCCACGGGCGGTGAAGGCGTGACTCCGGTCGAAGGGGGACACTCTGGTGCTTCCACTCCCACTATCTAGCAGCTCAGCATTTTCTGTGTTTGTCTGTCAACTGGTCACTTTCTGTTCTGTGTCTCTTTACAGTCATTTTTCCGTTTGTAAAAGGCCACTGTGGCCTTCAGCAATGTTTTGGTTTGACAATCATAGGGTGACCCTGCGTGGCAGCCCTGCAGTTTTGTTTAAAGGACTAAGATGGTCACAAGTCTAGCTATTGTGTGGCTCTGTTAAAACTCAGTCCTTTGTAAGATCAAATCGAAGCAGGCCTGTCCACTATCAAACCCTTAAGTCTTCGAGCATCAAAGATGTAATCTCTGTTCATATCTTAATATAATGAAGCATACTTACTTACAAAAAAAAAAAGGTAAAATACTGGTGGTTTTTGAGCTCAAGGTTTATGAGAAATCATGGTATTCATATGGAGTGTAGGCTATTTAAAGGAGGAAATTAAACGAGCGTAGATCCATTTTAACTTCAGATCTACGAAGCCTCCAGAGGCATCAAATCTCTTAAGATGAAAATATCTTAAAATACAAAGAGGTTTGATCCCTTTGGTGGTTTAGTAAATCTAAAGGTAAGATAGGCATCAAATCTCTTGAGATGAAAATATCTTAAAATACAAAGAGGTTTGATCATTTTGGTGGTTTAGTTAATCTGAAGATAAAATAGATCTAAGTTGATAATTAGTAGATTTATTATCAAAATTTTATTTGAGTTGGATTGTTATTTATATTTCAATTTTTTTCCAGTTTCTAACAAGGTTTCAATTTCATCAAAATTGCACATCACATTGCGGATTAAATTAAAGCCCAATTTATAAACATAGATAATTTTTATACTATACATTGGATTGGAGTTTCTGTTGGTCATTCCATGGGCTTTATCCACCTTGTATTAGGGAGGCTAACAGCTCTCATATCTTTAACAAATTTCATTCTCCAATTCATTCATATTTCGATACAAAAAGTAGCTACATGAAAGGAGTTTACATGATCATTTGTTCATGTGGGATCCCCTATATTGGTGAAACTTGTTGTTCTATTAATAAAAGAATTTAAGAGAATGGGGCTAATATTAGGCATTGTAGAACTAAGTCCTCTATGTTGGATGAACAGACTATGCACCATGTTTGTTTGGAAGAATAGAGTGGCTGATATTAGGCATTGTAGAACTAAGTCCTCTGCCTTAGATGATGAAGACTATGCACCGTGTATGTTTAGACTATGCACCGTGTATGTTTAGACTATGCACCATGTTTGTTTGGAAGAATCTAGTAGCTGATATTAGGCATTGTAGAACTAAGTTCTCAGGGTTGGATGAAGACTATGCACATGTATTTTTGGAAGAATAGAAGGTTATTGCTAGGGTTGTTAGGGTTGAGAATTTTCACCACCGCATATGTCTCATAGGTTGAATAGGGATGGCCGGTGGAAGATTAGTAGTTGTTGGATCCTGTCTCACTATTCTTAGGATTTTCCTTCCCTCCCGTCTCTTAATTTGATTCGTTCTATTTCAATTATTTGTTATTAATCTTATTTTTGGGGTGACCTTTTATTTAATTTCATTAGATTTTCTTAATCTATGAATATACTATTAATATTATTGTATTAAATATCTATATTGTTAAAATTATATTATTAATTCGTAGTGTTTATTTTTATTAGTTTATTATTCTTATTAAGTATGTTATTATTTATATATTTTATGCTTTACGATATAATTTATTAATATTTTTTTATTGTTTTAGTTAGTAGGTTGAATTTTAATTTATTTATATTAGACTTATTAAAAAAATTTCAATTATAAATAATTATTACAGGTAATATTAATGTCTTTTGGTATTTTGTTATTATCTATTATTTCCTAATTGCTAGTTTTTTTATTTTAGTATTATTTTTATTTTGAGAGATACTTTCTCTGTATTATTTGGAATTGATCATCCAATCACCACTCTCGTGATGATGTGATTCGGATCACAAAAGTTACTCTTCAATATTTGATAAATGTTTATATTAAATTTTATTTATGATGTGATTTCCAGGAAGAATTTTTTAAAAATGAATTTAATATTTGATAAATGTTTATATTAAATTTTATCTATGGTGTGATTTCTCGAAAGAATTTATTAAAAATGAATTTGAATCACAGAAATTTACACTCTTCAATATATGATAAATGTTTATATTAAATTTTAGAATTTTTTTTAATATGGTGGTTGGGGGAAAATAGAAGTCCAGAATAAAGAGAAAATCAGAATAAAGAGAAAATTAGAAAAAAATTGAGAAAACAATGCAATGTAGCTTTCTCGCATGTTCCTATGTTATAATGCAGACTTGGGCAGTATTATTGCATTGGCCGCCTAGTTTTTGGCCAATTTTGACAGGAATTGTTTACCGCTCCGCAAATTCGTGGGAGCGTAGGATTTGAATTTTTTATAATGGTAATAGATTTAACAACATTAAAGAAAGAATCTTTAACCATAGGTTGCAAATTTTAGAACTATAACTCAGATTTTAAAAAAAGTTTGTCATTATTTTTCCAATTTCCATTATTTTCCTATCTATTTTGACAAGATCTTGGTGCAAGAATTCCAATGACTTTTACCTCATGGATTGAACCTTTACCAATATTGCTCCCATGAATAATTAATGGAAATTCGAAAAATAATGACAGACTTTTTTTTAAAATCTGAGTTATAGTTCCAAAATTTGCAACTTATGGTTAAAGATTCTTTCTTTAACATTGTTAAATCTATTACCATCATAAAAAATTCAAATCCTACGCTCCCACGAATTTGCGGCCCGGTAAACAACGCCAGTCAAAATTGGCCGAAAACTACCGGATTATAAGTGTGTTAGGTATGATGAAGGTCCTACACTTTGAGTGTATTATAATGTTCAAGCTTCTCAAAAAAAATTAGGCATTATCATTATAGTCGTATCAGATACATCTCCAATAACATAGAAAAATAAGTAATAATTAAAAACATATCTATTGACATATTAATAATTATAAATATAACAGCACTCAAATAATCATAGTTTCAATGGACTTTAACTATAACATATAATTAAATTATGAAAAACATGTAATCTAAATAAGCTACTATCACTTGAGATGGTTTATTTTTCATTTTCTCTTGATGCATTTTTCAATATTTGCTATTATTAAAATAAAGTGTTATTTTGCTTGCATCTTTTCTCTGTAGGTTTATTTATATATTTTATTGCATTAAAGATAATATTGACAAAGAAAATATTGATTATATTTTGTAAAAACATTAAATTTTTAATAATTTGACGTTTATATTGAATTCTAGAATTATTAATGTAAAACAATTTTTTAATAATTTGATATTAAAAAAACTAGTAAAGTGTTCGCAATTGAGTTTGATACAAGCAAAACCCCAGGGATCAACTACCCAGATGGCAACCATGTAGGTATTAATGTTAATGGCATAAATTCTATAAATTTTACAACAACGAGAGGGTGCCTGTCTAGTTGTTGTAACTGCCCGTCAAACTAATCTTGATGACTAATCTGATTATGAAGAGACTTAAATTATTTTGAATTTATACCGATAACATTCATACTTACATGGTTGCCATCTGCATAGTTGGCCCCTAGGATTTTCCTTGTATCATACTCAACTACATTTGGGCTTTCCCGGTTTTCAATTTGTCATTTTTGTAAGTTCTTCATTTTTGTATTTGCATTTTGGTTCTTTTTTTTTAATTATGTAATTTTTGTATTGCATTGTTATTGTTATGATTGGATGAATTTGTTGTGTATATGGATAATTTCTACTTAACAACTAACTTTGAATCCTATCAATCTTATTTATACTTTAGTGTCTGCACTCTTCCTATCTTAAGCTCATGTTCCTCCTCTTGAAGATGGGTGAAGTGTTCGCCAACCTTGAGCTTTTTAGTTATATTAAACATGATTCTAGGAACTCTAATATACATTAGGTTATGTTATATTATGTAAACATTTTGACCAAGTCGAATTAAATAACAGTAAAAATAAAAATAAAGTAAGTCTTATCTCTTAAGGTGCTAATGTCTATCTTTTTATATTATGTAAATATTTTATTTAGTCAAATAAAATAATACAATTAATAATTATATGTTAAATATTTTTACACTGGATTCCAGAAGTTCTAACCTACATTATTTATCTAATCCTAGAAAAGTTAAGGCATTGACCATTTTTACTTGGTCAAAAATAAAATAAAGAAAATTAAAAATAACTAAAAAAATACTCAATAATAAGGTAAAATTGACTTGGTCAAGTTATTGGTGGTTTTTGAGTTCGAGATTTATGAGAACCCATAGTATTCATATGGAGTATAGGCTATTTAAAGGCTACAAAGCCCCGAGAGGAATCAAATCTCTTGAGATGACAATATCTGAAAATACAAAGAGATTTGGATCATTATTTAGATTTCAATTTTTTTCCACAATTCAATTTCCAACAAGATTTCAATTTCATTAAAATTGCAAATCACACTGCAGAGTAAATGAAAGCTGAATTTATAAACATAAATATTTTTTATACTATAGATTGGAGTGGAGTTTGCTAGATAGAAACCATGATATACATGATAAGCTGGTGGATGCACTATAGATTTAATGCTAGAAACAAGCTGATGGATGCACTATAGATTTAATGCTAGAAACAATACTCAATCCATTGGTCATTCCATGGGTTTGATCCACCTTGTATTAGGGAGGCTAACAACTCTCATATCTTTAACAAATTTCATCCTTCGGTTCAATTGATATTTCCATACAAGAAGTATTTGGATACAAGAAGTACTTAGATGAAAAACTAAATGAAAGGAGTTTACATGATTATTTTTTTATGTCGGATCCTTTATATTGGTGAAACATGTTGTTTTATTAATAAAAAAAATTAAGAGAATGGGGCTGATATTAGGCATTGTAGAACTATGCATCATTTTTGTTTGGAATAATGGGTTATAGTGATAACCGATGGAAGATTAATAGTTGTTGAATCCAGTCTCTTTATTCCTAGGATTTTCCTTTCCTCCTTGTGTCTCTAAATTTGATTCGTTCTATTTCAATTGTTTGTTATTGATCTTGTTTTCGGGGTGACCTTTTATTTAATTTCATTAGATTTTCTTAATCTATGAATTTACTATTAATATTACTGTATTAGATATCTATTGTTAAAATTATATTATTAATTCTTAGAGTTTATTTTTATTGGTTTATTATTATTACTAAGTATGTTATTATTTATATATTTTTATGATTTAAGATATAATTTATTAATATTTTTTTTTATTGATTTAGTTAGTAAGTTGACTTTTAATGTATTTACATTAGACTATTTAAAATAAATTCGATTATAAATAATTATTATGGGTAAATATTAATGTCTTTTGGTATTTTTTTATTATTTATTGTTTTCTAACTGCTAGTTTTTATTATATTGATTTTGGGTGTTGCTTTCTCTACATTATTTATTGATGGAATTGATTTGATCATACAATCACCATTCTCCTGATAATGAACTACACTGGGTAGTTAGAAGCACGTGACTCTTTGATCTATGATGTGATTTGGATCACAAAAGTTTACACTCTTCAATATTTGATAAATGTTTGTATTAAATTTTATCTATGATGTGATTTCACAGAACAATTTATTAAAAATGAATTTAATACTTGATAAATGTTGATATTAAATTTTATCTATGATGTGATTTCCTCGAAGAATTTATTAAAAATGAATTTGAATCACAAAAATTTACACTCTTCAGTATTTTGATAGTTTCTTTCTCCATGTTATTTATTGATGGAATTAATGACTGTAGATAAATGTCTTTAGGATTAATCACATCATTAGGATTAGGTCATGAATGTAGATAAATTTCTTTCGGATTAATCACATCATTAGGATATTGATAAAATTAATGATTGTTGCTTTCTCTGCATTATTTATTGATGGAATTGATCATCCAATCACCATTCTCGTGATGATGAACTACACTTGGTAGTTCGAAACGTCTGACTCTTTGATGACTCTTTGATCTATGATGTGGTTTGGATCACAAAAGTTTACTCTTTTCTCTTTTCTTGTAAGCTTATTAGGTCCTCTCTATTTTCTATTTATAGTAAAAATCAGGTTTGAAAATATAAAATTAAGCCTCAAACTGCCCATAGGAAACCAGGTCTGTTGGTCATCTAAGTGCATTGTACGTCATCCAAAACATATACATCTTGAGTTTACTTCGTATTGTCCTCAAATAACTAATATCAGTGTTTGTACTTTCTATCATATACATAACATAAACATAAAAGCTATTCGCTATCAATAACAAAAAGTAAACTTAGACTGGTCATTGATCAATCATCACCTGACATGACAGGAGTCGATTCCTTGACACTATAACCAGTAATATCTACCTGGTGCATGGATTGTATTTCCTTCTCGATTCTGCCGAGGCGCACATACTGGTGGTGCTGACGAAGCTTCATTTCCTGAATTCTTCTGTTGATCTCAACCAGAGTTGTAGTTGCCCTGGGATCTCCCCCAACTTCTTGTACTGACATAATTTCCTTAAGAAGAAGGAATTTTATCAACCAGTATGTTATGATAGAATGATGAAATAGAGAAATTCTCCCCCGAGTTTGACCCGGGACTATAATGATCTGATTAAGTTCATCCTCCGCAGTGTCTTCATCTTCCTCTATCTTGGTTCTGACATCATTCTCCCATCCATGAATGAGAGATTTAACGAAGCAGGGTGTCTGCTCTCAATATGTTGAAATAAGGTTTACAATACTTCTTTGTTGGACCTCTTACCCCGCTTGAATGGAGGATTCAGTACTCTGGCCTTGCCTTTGTCTTTGGTGTCCTTCTTTCCTCTGTTCCCTTTCGCCATAAGTTCTATATGATATCCTTCCGACATAAATGTGTGGCAGCGGTGAATGGCTACAAGACCTCTAGTAAAGACATGATTACAACATCCTAGAAGGTTAAAAAAATAAGCTATTATACATTGTCATGTTGCTATCCTCAGGGGTAGGATAATTATTCTTTATCTAGATTTGAAACCTATTGGTGCATGCATCATAGCCACCCAAGACTGTTGTGAAAGAGTGAAATAAACCTATTGAAAGAATCTTAATATCCATCTAAGAATGAATAAGAGATGGCAACATAGAAGAGAAACATGAATAGTTTTTTAGGTAACTGTAAAATCTTTGCATCCCTCCCATTCTAGAATTAACGTCATTTATGTTCATGTAGGTGATTTCCCATTCCCAAATTAACATATTCATATAATATATAGAGTGACATTCATGCAATTTCAACCCTGACCGGGTATATACAGTGGTAGTTTTACAGTGCCTAACCATAGCTACATTTACCATATAGTATATATAAAACAGAAAATTTGCTGACAAGGAACTACAACAACCTTTCAGAGTTACTATGAGGCCTCGACCACACTTGCAACCTTCATAATACTTAGAAAACAAACTACTTGGAACTACATAAATATTGTAATGGACAATATGACATGCATAGTAGATATAATCCAGAAAGATGTAAATATTCCTTTGCATGCAATGATACGCAGAAAATCATTTTATGATGGTGGTAAAAAGTGAGTTGGGTACATACTAATTCATAATTGCAGGCCTCCAACGTTGTCTGAGAGTATTGCAGGGTTTCTCGTGCTAAGAACCGATGATAAAAACCAGGCGCTGAACCACTCTGCAGAGAATGAATGTCGAGAGAATAACCCAGATCAAGTTAAGAACCCACGTCAATAAATCCCGACGACCCTCTTTCCAACCTCTCTCTAACAGCCCACCTGGCTCGCCAAGTTGTTTTCCATCCAAATTAAAAGATGTTATAATGATCCGTTGGGGTAGTTATCCTCTCATCTTCCTTGTCGGGCGTGTTGCACCTCCCATCGCATGCAAGATCCACGTACCTCTCCTCCATCATCATGCCGTGGTTATACCCTTGCTAGATGGCAGCCCGATCGGGGGAAAAGATTACGCTCTTCAATATTTGATAAAGGCTTATATTAAATTTTATCTATGATGTGTTATGAAACCAGCTCCAAAAATAGAAGAAAAGAGAGATCAATGCCTTAGAAATAACCATTTTGATGGGGAAACCTCCAATACATTACATAAATGAACAATTATTGGATGATATAAATTAGAAAACCTCCTTTCTATATATAGGAGTCCATAGGGCCACAATGTAATCCTAGCGGACCTAACAATAATAATGTAAGGGCACAATGATAACAATATGGGGGTTACAGGGGTAAAACAATAACAATATGGGGGTTACAGTAACAACAATAAGGAACTATACCAGTAATATAAGGACCTAATATGCTCCTTTCCTTCAAAAAAGTGCTTTCCTCAATGCTTGAGTAGCTCTGGGTGCTTTTGTATAAAATTCTTATCCTCCCATTAGAATATTCAGTGGGTAAGTTCTTCCATTTCATGAGATACTATGAAATTGATCGATTTCGTAGTTGTCGAGTTCTTGTTTCCATGATTGCTTCAGGTTCTAATATGGTTTTTCCTTCCTCATCAAGTTCTGGAAATATTGTTTGAACTGGAAGTTTGTCCCCTATAACCTTCTTTAAGCATGAAACATGGAAAACTGGATGCACTCGCGAAGAATCAGGAAGCTCTAATTTGTATGCCATAGTACCAATATTTTGCAACACCTTGTAAGGAAAATAACACTTTGGCGATAATTTATTATCCTTCTTAGCTTGCTTGAGGGACATTTGTTTGTATGGTTGTAGCCGTAAAAATACCTGGTCTCCTACATAAAAACTTCTCTCACTACGATGTTGATATCCCTGTTGCTTCATTTAATTTTGTGCCAAATTAAGGTTATCCTTTAAGAGTTGGAGAACTTTTTGTTGATGCTCGATGTGATCTTCCACTACTTGAACCCTAGAATTTTCCCTTAAAGAAGATGTGATGGACGATGGATGATATCCATAAAGTGCCATAAATGGGGTCATTTTTTCTATGGAAGGAATTTTTATACCACCATTCAGCGAGAGGTAACCACTTGACCCATTGTGCTTTCTTATCAAATACAAAACAACAAAAATATCCTTCCAAACATTTATTCACTATCTTTTTTTGACCATCGTATTGAGGATGATAAGATGAGCTATGAGCTATTTGAGTACCCAAACAAGAAAATAATTCCATTAAAAAATTTCCTGTCAAAATGGGATCTCTGTCACTTACAATAATCTTTGGGTTTCCATGTAGATTTTGAATTATTTCCATAAATTTAGTAGCAACTGTACTTGCTTTAAATTGATGAGATAATGCACAAAAGTGTGCATACTTGGTATATCTATCAACTACCACCATGATGACACTCCTTCCTTTAGACTTAGGTAAACCTATGATAAAATCCATTGAAATCTCCTCCCAACGTTGACTTGGAATGGATAAAGGTTGTAGAAGACCCGGGGTCTGAATTGTATCAAATTTATTTTGCTGGAAAACCAAAAATTCCACCACAAACTTTTGAATATCAAATTTGAGGACATCCCAAAGAAATTCTTTCTTCACCCTGTGGTAAGTTTTTAAAAATCCTGAGTGTCCTCCTAAAGGAGAAGTTTGTTTGAATGGTTGGTTATGCCCATTGGGCTTTTTAATGATCCTGCTACATTCATGCGAGTTATGAATGATGGTTTAAATCCTTTTCTAGATTATTTTGTGATATTCTACTTAGATTCCATATTGATTTTTAGCAAGTATCGTGAAGAACATGTCATACATCTCAAGAAAGTGTTAGATGTCTTACAGAAGGAAAAGTTGTTTTTAAATATCTCGAAATGTGAATCTGAGAAAATTCCTTTAGTCTACTTGGTTCATATTGTTGGAGGGGGTGAGTTGAAGATAGACCCCTCAAAGGTCAAAGTCATATTGAATTGTCCAAAACCGAAAACAGCGACAGAGGTTCGAAGTTTTTTGGGAGCAACCCAATATTGGAGATATTTTATTTCTAACGTTGTTTCCATTGCATCTATAGTACATGCATTGACAAGTGTGAAGAAAATTTTTCAATGGGGAGGCAAAAAAAATAAAATCGTTTGATGCATTGAAGGAAATAATCAGTTCAACACTTGTACTTACACTTCCCGACTTGAGAAAATCATTTGAGATACAAAATGATGAAAGTGACTATACCATGGGCACAGTCTTGATGCAACATGGTAAGTCCATTTGCTTTCATTCTGAAAATTTTAATGGTGCAATGATTAACTATCCTACATGTGACAAGGAATTGTATGCATTGGTGCAAAGTGTGAAAAAGTGGAAACAATACTTGATGGGTAAGGAAACAATCATTCACACCAATCATCAACCATTGCAATACTTGCAATCAAAAACAAAGAAACAACAAGTGAGGCACTTCATATGGATGGGTTTTTTATAAAAATTCCACTTGGTGATATGGTATAAGAAATGTATCTATCACAAGGTTGTTGATATGATTTCTAAACCAATTATTAGTGCATCCATTATTCTTAAGCATAATTCTATCATTCATGAGAGCTTTGTCGAGCAATGTGGTTTAGATAATGATTTTAAGTATGCATATGTGACTTTGTGTGAAGGTAACCAAGTAGAGGAATTAGATTATCATGCGCATGAGAAATTTTTATATTGTTGACACCTAATCCTATGGGATGGGTGTGGATATTTAATTTTGTATAATAAATAATATTGGGAAATAAGGAATGCCAAGGGTCATTGGGAGATGAATCCCAATAGCCTCACCTCCATGTATAAATGCATGTTCATTCTTCATTCAATAACACATTCTGATTTGAGGAGTTACCTGCTGGTTTGACATGGTATCAGAGCCAGTCCCACTATTGGCATTCCTGCCTGTGGTGTAACTCCCTCTCCTTTGCTTAGTCAGTTTTTATTAATAGTTTTTGCTGCTCCTACTTATTGCTAGACTGTTATTCTGCATTTTTTTATCTCTGCATAGCTCTGACATTTGCAGCCCCTGCAACTCCTGAAGATTCTGCAATCCTGCAGTTCCTGAAACACTGCAAATTGCAGCCTCCCTCTGCAGCCCTGCAAAGATCCCATTTTTAAATTTTATAACGGACTCTTGGTCTCCCTCTCTCCAACGCTCTCCTTTCCCAATGCCTCTAACCATTCGAATGCGCCCTCCCTTCTACTTTTTCCCCTCACCTATCTCTCACAAATATGAATTCCTACTCCCACTACCGCCCTCACTCTATTCCACATCCCACCATCTGCTACCCCGTGGCCTTCCGGCCCTCTCCCTTCCAGCGCTGTCGACTCATACATTGTATCGAATACGTATCTCCTCCACTGTACGTTGTCCACATATATACAGTCCTCCCATATATATATACAGCGCTCCATTTATTTCATATAATTCCACGCTCCATTTATCGCATGTAATACCATTCCGCGATGTCACTACACAATGCCTCTCCATGGCTTGTCGGCCCTCCAGCGCTGGCTACCATTAAACCACTGCATATGCTTTTCAATACCGCCTCATTACCGCATTGTCTTTCACATATAATACGCTGTCTTCATTTAACAAAACCACTCCTACTGTCATCATTTATCAAAGTCCTCCCTTGGCATATGATACAGCACTGTCATAACTCCGACTGGAGCTCCCTCTCCACGCTGCTTTGAAACGCCTTTGTAATATGCCTGCCTATACGTTGTTTCAAATACCATTGCACTGTCCATATATGTAATACCGCCTCAAATACTGCCTCATGTATGTAATACAGTTTCAAATACCGCCACTGTCCATATATGTAATACAGTTTCAAATACCGCCTCTCCACCTGCATTTAACGCATATGTAATACAGTTCATTTATATATATATATGTGGTCACTGTTTAAATAGGCATTGTTCCAACGTTTCATTTCGCCCCTCCGTTGACCGCTCAAACGCTATCACATATATACAACGCTGTTTGGTCGACTATCACATATATACCACGCTGCCACTATTCATATTTATGCCCCTCCCACCATACTGTTTACGCCCTTACTTTGATACCGCCCTTCACTTATAATACAACGCTGTAATAATACCACCTCATATATATTACACCACCTCATATTACCGCCCCCCTCCCACCTTAATATCATTCATAATACCATTAATATCATACCGCCCTCCCACTATATACCGCCCTCCCATGACATTTCATAATATCACCCTCCCACTATATACCGCCCTCCCATGACATTTCATAATACCGCCCTCCCACTATATACCGCCCTCCCATGACATTTCATAATACCGCCCTCCCATAACGTTGATATCGCCCTCCCATTTCATAAAACTGCTTCCCATACAAAATTTTTTTCTCCAAACAAAAAAAAAAATACATATATATTTTTTTTGGTGCAGAATTCAGTTTCCAGTAAAGATTTTTTTGTCCTTTTAAATTCAGTATCTTTTAGCAAAAGAGTTTCTGTCCTTTTAAACTGAGTACATTTTCCAGCAAAGATTTTTCTTGTTTTCTCTCCTTCAAGAGAAATTTTCCAGCAAAGTTTTTTTTCCTCCTTCAAAATAAGATGACAGTCCCTTCATCTTCTAAAGAGGCTGCATAGTTGGCATAGAGAGAAAAGAGACATGCTTCAGGTTCATCCAGAGGAAGAGAAGGCAGAAGATGAAGACGAAACTTCAGAGAAAAGAGGGGCAGACAATCTAAAACTCAGCAGCAAAGAAATCAAGACAAAGGTAAAACTAATGACAAAGACAAAGGTAAAGCACCTGAATCCGCTCATTCTGTTCTAGCACATTGTAACAATGGAGTAACTGAAAACCTATTTGATGTTTCATTTACTTCATGGAGAGATGATTGGTTGCTAGATTCAGGAGCAACATGTCACATGACATTTAGAAAAGATTTTTTTGAAGAATTCACTGACAAAGTTGATGGAGCAGTATATTTCACAAATAAATCCAAACTCAAGCCATCAGGGCTTGGCACAGTCAGGCTTAAACTGCCTGGTCTTCCTGATCATATCCTACATGAGGTTCTATACCTCCCGGAGTTGAAGAGAAACTTGTTGTCCCTGGTCGAAATCCGGCAGCAAGGACACTCAGTTCACTTGTTTGATGGCAAGGCAGAGGTCAGATCAGCATCAGATCACTCACTTGTCATGGAGGGAATAGAAGAAGGGAGACTCTTGAAGCTGAAAGGTTCATATGCCCATGCTCAAAACTTTGCATTCGGTTCACATCATGATGAAGGTACATTTCCATCAAGTCTTTTATGGCATGCTAGATTTGGACACTTAAATTATGACAGCCTTCGTTTGTTGAAGAAAAATGGTGTTGATGGACTGCCTACAATTCCTAGAAAACCTAAGGAATGTGATGCATGTATTCTAGGAAAGCATAGCAAACAGCCATTTCATGATTCACACTCGAGCACATAGGAAACTTGAACTTGTTCATTCAGATTTATGTGGCCCTATGCCTATTGCTTCTGCAAATGGAAACAAATACATGATGACATTTATTGATGACTACACCAGAATGTGTTGGATTTACTTACTGAATAATAAGTCTGATGCTTTTCAAACTTTCAAGAATTTTCATGCATGGATTGAAAATGATGCACAAACACATATTGGCTCTCTACGTACTGATAATGGAAAAGAATACACTTCAAACAAATTTGAAAATTATCTTCGTCAACATGGAATCAAACATCAAACAATTGTGCCATATAATCCCCAACAGAACGGTGTAGCTGAAAGAATGAACATAACTATTTTAAATATGGTTCACTCCATGTTATTTTTCAAGAATGTGAAATTGATGTTTTGGGCTGATGCAGTTCTATGTGTTGTTTACATAAATAATAGGTGTCCTTCAAGTTCAATTAGAAACAAAAATCCTTTTGAAATGTGGCATGGCCACATTCCTTCGGTAAAGCATTTCAGGGTCTTTGGGTCCACCTGTTATGCCTTGATACCCAAGGGTCAAAGGAACAAACTTGGTGCTAGAAGAAGAAAATGTATCTTCTTGGGGTACTCCAATACCTCCAAAGGATATCGTCTCTATGATGAAGCAAATAAGAAGTTTGTGATAGCAAGAGATGTCATATTTCTTGAATCTTCCAAGAGTGACAAAGTTGTTGAGCGGAAACTTGATCGCCTGGATAGATTCACACATGCAAAGTCCTTCCAAGAATTTGATAATGTGATTCCACATCTTGAAGGGGGGATTCCGATATTGAATCAAACTGTGGAATCATGTCCTGAGGCACTCTCTCCCCCACATGAAGAAACAACCACGGATGACACATTGGATGATGTGATTGACAGAATTGGGAGATTGAATCTTGAATCAATCCCAACTCGGTCAAATGACCAGCCTGGGCCATCTCAGAAAGGTCCTCCCAAATGGCTGACAAAGACACTGGAGAATGTTCATCCTGATGAGGTTGGAAAAACAGGAAGAAGAAGTTCCACTCAACAAATCGAAGGTGATGTAGATAATTCTGATTCTCCTGTTGATATGGATATTGCTTATAATTGTGAATTGAGTTTTTCTACAGATCATGAACCAACTTCCTTCAAAGAAGCCGCTTCTCATGATGAATGGAAAGAAGCGATGCAGAAGGAGTATGATGCCTTGATAAAGAATGGCACTTGGAAGCTGGTTGATCCGCCTTTGGGAACGAAACCAATTGGCTGTAAGTGGGTCTACAAGAAAAAGTACAAAGCAGACGGCTCACTTGACAAGAACAAGGCCAGGCTTGTGGCAAAAGGATTCGCACAGAAAGAAGGAGTCGATTATGAAGAAACTTTTGCTCCCACAGCAAAATGGACCACCATCCGGACTCTCTTTGCCTTAGCAGCTCAGAATGGATGGAAAGTCCATCAAATGGATGTAAAAACAACCTTCTTGAATGGAGATCTAAAGGAGAAAGTTTATATGTCCCAGCCAGAAGGATTTGCGATAAAGGGTCAAGAACACAAAGTTTGCAAACTTGTAAAATCCTTGTATGGCCTCAAGAAAGCACCACGAGCTTGGTATGAGAAATTGACCGAGCATCTTCTGAAACTTGATTTCAAACACTTTGATCTTGATGATGCAACTTTGTTTGTTAAGAAAGTTGGAAAAACAGTTGTATATCTTGTGGTATATGTAGATGATCTTTTGATAAGAGGAAACAATGAGAGCTATATTGCATCCATGAAGAAAGAGTTGAAGAAAGGTTTTGAAATGACTGATTTGGGTCATGTTCATTACTATTTGGGTATTGAAGTAATTCAACATCCTAAATTCATATTTCTTTCTCAAAAGAAGTGCATTGGAGATCTCTTGAACAAATTTGGCATGGATGACTGTAATCCCTTAACCACTCCAATGGAACAAAACTTGAAGCTCACATCTATTGAAGGGAAGGAATTTGAGGATGCAACTAAGTATAGACAGCTTGTGGAAGTCTTATCTACTTGACCACCACCAGACCTGAAATTTCATTTGTTGTTGGAATCCTCTCAAGGTTCATGCAAAAACCTTGTGAAGGACATTGGTCTGCTGCGAAAAGAGTGTTAAGGTACTTGAAGGGGACTCAAGACTTTGGACTCAAATATACACAGGTAGGCGACTTCAACTTGATCGGATACTCTGATTCAGACTTTGATGGCGACAAAGAAACAGGGGTGTCTACTACAAGTTACACCATGAGTCTTGGATCAGGAGCTGTCTCATGGAGATCACGCAAACAGTCAGTTCCAGCAGATTCCACGACCGAGGCAGAATATGTGGCAGCAGCTGAAGCAACAAAGGAAATTGTGTGGCTCCGGAAAATCCTGGAAGATTTGTAGATGAAACAAATGTATTCCACTCCACTCATGATCGACAACACTTCTGCAATAAAGTTTGCCAAGAACCCAAAGTTCCATGATCGAACAAAGCACATCAATACAAAGTACCATCTAATTCGACATCATGTTCAGGCCAAAACCATCCATCTACATCATTGCTCCACAAATGAGAAAACTACTGACATCTTCACCAAAGCACTTGGAAGAGAAAAGTTTGAAAAGTTCAGATCGATGCTTGGGCTCACCAACATCCCTTCGGATTAAAGGGGGCAATGTTGACACCTAATCCTATGGGATGGGTGTGGATATTTAATTTTGTATAATAAATAATATTGGGAAATAAGGAAGGCCAAGAGTCATTGGGAGATGAATCCCAATAGCCTCACCTCCATGCATAAATGCATGTTCATTCTTCATTCAATAACACATTCTGATGTGATGAGTTACCTCCTGGTTTGACATATATCATCTTAGCAAGCTATGTATTCCACAAGGAGAGAGAGTCAACATCATAAGAGAAGAACACACTTCTCTTATTACTAGTCATTTCGGTTTAGGTACAATAATGGAGCAATTACAAAGGTATTATTATTGGCCTCATATGTTTTAAAGTGTATCACGATTTGTAAGAGGATGTTGTTTCTGTGCTGTTAGTAAGCCTAGAAATCGAAGTTTGGATTGTATACTCCACTTGCAGTGCCTTCTCATTCATTGGAAAATTTTTCTATGGATTTTGTAGGAGTTCTACCTATGTCTAGGAGAGGTCACGATTATATTTATGTAGTTGTGGATATGTTAAAAAAAATATGTATTTTTATGCCTTATAAAAAGCAGGTTACAGCTGAACATACTGCACAGTTGTTCTTTCAAAATGTATGGGTACATTTTTTATGGTGCACATCCATTGTTAGTGATCAAGGTTCTCGTTTTGTTGGGAAATTTTGGTTAAGCATGTCGGGACTCATGGACACCAAATTGAAAAAGAGCACAAAATTACATCGCAAATAGATGACCAAAAAAAGGTGGTGAACAAAATGGTGATACATATTCTTCATGGTTATTGCAACAAGCATCCTAAGTCGTGGGATGAACATTTGCACTATATTCAACATGCTTAAAACTGGGCCAACCATTCATCGGCTCAAACATCGTTGTTTGAGGGATCCTTGGGATACTTACAGAAATATCCTTTAGATTTTATCTTTGGGAAGGATGTTTCTATTGATGTACATAGTGACATAGATAAGGCCAATATATTTATTGAACAAGTTGAATTGCTGTATCAAATAGTTCAAGAAAAGTTGGAAAAGATTCAAGCCAAGTACAAGACAAGACATGATAAACATCATGTGGATCATAGTTTCCAAGTGAGAGATGAATTTTGGCTTTACATTAGCAAGGAAATACTCCAAGGATAAGATAAAAAACTGAAACCTACTTGATATTGTCCATTCAAGATTTTGGAAAATATTGGTAATAATGCCTCCAGGTTGATTTGCCTTCATATATGAAAATTTATGCAGTTGTTAATGTTGATAATTTGAGATTGTATGAACCTCCTTTGATTGAAGATCAAGGATAGAATGTTTATATTCATTCAAGTGAATATTTATCTCCTAAATATCTTGAATACTTGCAACAATACACCATCCTTGATGGGAAAACATGAACTTCAAAACAAGGGAATGTGGAGTACCTTCATGTGGGTCTCAAAGGGAAAAATCCAAGGTGAAAAATATTTCAGCAAGATCGACTTGAATTCTGGGTATCACCAGGTACCAATTGAACCCTTCGATGTGTGGAAGACTACCTTCAAAGCCAAGGAAGGCCTTTTGGATGGCTGGTCATGCCTTTCGGGTTAAAGAATGCTCTTGCAACCTTCATGAGGTTGATGGAAAACATCTTGCGGCCATTCACCAACTCATTTGTATTGGTGTACTTGGATGACATTTTGATCTTCAGCCAGACTTGGGAAGAGCACCTTCACCACATCCGGCAAGTCCTCCAAACACTACGGCAACACAAGTTGTGTGCCGATTTGGAGAAGTACACTTTTGGCATGACCCAGGTTCAATATCTGGGATACATTTTTGATGAAAGGGGGGTGCATGTGAATCCAACCAAGATCCAATTCATTCGTGATTGGCTAGCCCCAACCACTATAACAGAGCTTCACAGCTTTCTAGGTCTTGCTAATTTCTACCATAGGTTCATTTTGGGATTCTCTCATATCACTTGGCCCTTGAGTCAAGTCACCAAGGGAGGAGCGAGAGAAAAATTGTTTTGGTTGGAACCCCAACAAAAGGCGTTCACAGAATTGAAAAATCGCCTCTGTTTAGCCCCAATTCTCACATTACCAGACTTGCAACAGCCATTTGAGATCGAGACAGATGCCTCTGACTATGCTATTCAGGAATTTTTTACTCAACAGAGACATCCAGTGGCATATCAAAGTGAGACATTGTCTGACACAGTTTACAAGTATCCCACTTATGACAAAGAAATGTATTCCATTGTGCAAGCTTTTCGACAATGGACGCATTACATTTTCGGGAAAGAAACAATCATCCACACAGACCATCGGCCCCTGCAATTCATACAGACACAAGGGAAGTTGCAGAATGATCGCCATTAGAATTGGTCCACATATCTGCAACAGTTTCATTTGAACATCAAGTACAAGAAGGGTAGCACCAATAATGTTGCAGATTGCCTCAGCCGACCACCAATCATGGTGCTCAACACCGTTCTCAACTATTGTGGGCACGAGAATTCTGATTGCCCGCTTCTCTATGAGAGTAGCCCAGAATTTAGCCACACTTACAAGGGATCAAAGTTGGCCAACTCCTGCACCAAGGAAAGTGGTTCACGAGGGACCAATTTCAGCAGAAATTTCCTCATCTCATGGACGAACTTAATGAAATGGACACCATTGCTTCCTAAGGGGGGAGGAATGATCCAGGTGGATATTGGTGGTCACTCTCCTATTCCACTTGGGGGCCCACTATTGTCTCTTTCAGTTTTTCAATTTCGGCACAACTTACTATTTTTAGCATTTTTTCGGGTCCTGAACTTCTGGAGCCATTTTGAGGCCCTAAATGACGTTGTTTTGGAAAATGGGGAGAAAAATTCACTCAAAATTTGTAGTCCTTGGATAGATATTTCCACAGGGACTTCACTCAATGAACCTTTGACCTATCGCGTGCGTTCGTGGCATATTAAACAATACCCTTAATTTGACTAAATATTGGAAAATACCCCTAAAAATCACAATATTTAACCCCCTACCAATATGAACCCAATACACCTTCCTAATTCAAAAAACCCCTACTTCCACTAAATATTGTAGGTATCCATTTTTTCCTTAACATTTTTTATACCCCTTTATATTTTTTCATTAACTTTGAGATCCATTTTGTATACTTGCCAATATAAAAACCCTTTGCCCCCTATATATCCCCCAATATATTATGTCATTTTTTCCTCAAAATATATCCCCCAATATGAACCCACGTGGTATGGTATTGCTCCCCTAGTGAAGCCTGTGGATATTTCTAACGAGGTATGGTACGCGTCAAACGGAGATCGTATGCCAAAGCTACGTCCCCGGGAAGTTGAAACACCAATTTACCTAAACGAGGCCCATAGTTTTGGCGCTTCATCTCCTAGGGTTAGGGTTTTGGCTATTTAGGATTTCCCATTATTTATAAATAATAAATAGGCCCTAGAGCCTCATTGTAACTCAGTTCAGAGGCCTGTAGCCACCACATCTCTTCTCATAGATAGCTACCAGTGCCTTAGCTAGTTTTATTTCCATTCTGTCTGTAAGCAAATTTCAGTTCTTTGATATTAATGAAATGAAGTGTTATTTCCGATGCATATTTGTGCTTATGGTTATATGTTTATTCTGTTGCGTTCCTGCATAAATCCGTATCACTATTAATTCAAACTTCCAATCATCGAGATAAGATATACCAACTAGAAAAGGCCTCACATACCTTGAAGTTGGAAAGGTAAATGGTGGTATAAATATTGTTACGAATTGTATCTGACTAATACATGTCAAATCAATCCAATGGCCCAAGCTATTTCTATCTTCTAACACCTAAATATGACTAATATGTGTCAAATCAATCTGATGACCCAAGCTATTTTTATCGTCTAACACTTAAATCATCGACACGTGAAGGGATAGGTGGCATGGGAGGGGAGTTGTTATTTGAGGAACGCCTTACAACATAAATATTTTATCCATGTTTTATTTATTCTATTATTATTATTATTATTATTATTATTTTATAATTGCTTTGAAAGGCACCCTCGAGCCCCGTATGCAAGAGATGTTGATGTTGTAATGTTCCATCATCTAAAAATTCTAATTTGGTAAAAAAAAAATAAAATAAAATAAAAAATAACCCTATGTTAAAATAAAAATTTCAAGTTATTACCATTTTCACCCGTGAAGAGGCCCTCTCAAGCCTAGTACGAAAGAGATGTTGTAAGGTCATAAAGCCTTCTTGAGAAAGGTTTTAATTTTTCACATGTTCCTCGTTACATTCCCTATGAAGACATTGTTTTCTCCATTGAATTGATTTCCCACTACCTCCCCTCTCATGCACCTGAGGAGCTTCGCCAAGAATGTGGTCGCATTCTTCGACACTCCAAGCTCCCCAAGCCTAACCTCTCTAAGGATGAATTTCTTTCCCTTCGTCACCTCAATTCAAACCCTAATATTCTAATTCTTAAAGCTGATAAAGGTAATGCCTTTGTTATTATGAACTCCTCAGATTACCATCGTAAGATGATGGATCTTCTTTGCTACCCTTCCTACCACCCCTTATGCAAAACCCCCCTTCAATCCATCTCCAATAAGGTCATCAAAGCTATCAAATCCTCTTCCCTTGACCTCACCACCATAAAGTGCCTCCTCCCCCTTAATCTCATTACCCCTAGAATTTACGGGAAACCAAAAATTCATAAGCCTAATATCCCCCTCCGAACTATCGTCAATGCTATAGGTGGCCCCACCCATGCCCTTTCCAAATACCTTGCCAAAAATCTTAGCCCCTATTCTTTCCATTGCTCATCCTATACCAAAGTCTCTCTTGATTTCATTAAGCACATAAAAACCCTTAAGCCTGATAAAAATGACAAGGCATCATTGGTCGGATTATATCTATTATGTCTCACTTTCTCTGGGGTGAGACGGACTCTACCAAAAAATATCATCTATGCAAAATGGAGATGTTTTTTTCCCCGAAGAAGCTTGGAGGCTGGGGCATTCTTAATCTTAGGGCTTTCAACGAAGCTCTGCTCACTAAGTCACTATGGAGGGGTCTCAATGGAGATGGCATATGGGAAAACATCATAGATGTAAAATACCTACCATAGGATACCTTAGGATTTCTCTACAACAGATAGATCACCTTCCCTCGGTGAAGATTTGTGATCTGGAAAGGCCTTATTAAAATTCATATCACGATATCAGAGGGGCTGGTGTGGAGATTTGGCAGTGGACAAAAAATTTTAATAAGTGGGGAAAAGATTCATAGCATGAATGATATACTGGTTATGAGTACTAGACTGCTGCACACTCTTAATACTAGAGGTATTCTTTATCTTGGGCAATTGATTAACCATTGGTTGCATTATGCCCTCGTCTTCAAAACGGTGGCACAACTCCAATTATCGGGTAGGGATGCATTGGAGTGGACGAAGTATCGGGAAGGCCTTCAAGGGGCCAACCTTACATTTTCCATGGAAGGAGACACTCTGACCTGGGTGAGGGTTATGAAGGAGGGTATGCTGGTTGTCAAATAGGTGTACTTCAACATAAAAATTTCACAATTTAAATCGTATGTCAATGGGTTTTGAAGGATTTTGGAAGAGAAATTTTCCTACTGAAGTTCTTCTATTCGGTTGGATTGTATGGAGAGAGAAAATATTAACATGGGATAACCTCACCCGTAGAGGATAACATGGTCCCAGCAGATGTATTTTCTGTAGAGAAGCAAAGGAATCCATTAATCACATATTTTCACATGCCCATGGAATGTTCACTTGTGGTCTCTGTTCAACAAGCCTTTATTGGATTCAGATTGGTCACCTACTAATTTTATGGATCCTACACTCCGTTGGGACATGCTCAAGGGCCAATTCCAATCCCTTCCCTTCTTCTTTATATGAGAAATATGGCTGGGCAGGAACAAACACATTTTTGACAATGTGCCGATTGATCACCTTCACATCTATGGTGCTATCATGGCATGGGTCCGGGGAAGGATGCCACACACCCCCAGCATACAGGATGCATCAAAACACAGTAGGCCTCACCCCATCTCCCTACCGACTATTTTCTTCGATGGAGGATGCTGGGGTGGAATTATGGGGTGTGGTGCCTGGATGAATTTATCAAAGGATGAAAGGATCGAAATTTTCTGGAACGGAGGAAAAGGTACCAACAATCTTGCCGAGCTTATGGCCATCTGGTGTGGTCTTAATGCTGTAGTAAACCTGGGTCTGAGTGGAGTCTCAATTTATGGGGATTCCAAGCTTTTCATTGACACAATGATTGGAAAGACTTCAAACTCTTCCATACCTGACCACAAATTGTATAGAAGTGTTAAACAACTATGGGAACAATTGAATTGCCCATTCATTTCCCATATTTACAGGGAAAACAATACCAGGGTCGACAGATTATCCAAACACGGTGTGGGCATGGTTTTCGGTATATTACGGGTTTCTCAGTATAAGCACAACAAAAAGGTATGGACTAGTGACATCCCGATACCTTCAGTGATAGGATATGTGCCCCATTGGAGATATCGCCATTTTTGCAGTACAATTTTGCCTACTATGGTTACACTTTTTCCCATCAAGCAAGCCTGCATTGCAAGCGAGCCGGTTTCAATAATCAAGCGAGCCAGAATGATACAATGATACAATATCTTTCTCTTTGTTTTTTGTTTGGTTCTGATTAACATGGTCAAGAGAGCTTGTACTTCACAGCAAGCGAGCGAGATTCAGTTACAAGAGAGCCAATACAAGAGAGCATGTCGCACTGAAGGTAAATGGCCAGTCTATGGGAAAATACACATACGCACATGAATTTCAATCTAACACAAATCTCTGAGGCTACTCAGGCAAGAATTATTGAGGATGCGGTCAACCAGATATATTGTTGGAACTATCCTGTTCATTGAGCTAATGTTTTTGTAATGTTGTGCTGAGAATTTTTATTAGCTCTATGATATGATATGTATTGTATCAGTTATATGTTGGTTCATAAAGGAACTGTATCAAGACCATCGGATTATTATACATCCCTGAATATGGAAGGAGTAATGTATTGAACAATGTACTGTTTATATATTTTCTATATAATACAA
>JAXQQM020059654.1:0-24473 GCA_034641835.2 Pinus albicaulis | reverse complement strand
TAATTTCATGGAATTTCCAGGGTGCCAGGGAAATTGTATCTATGCAGTGTGTGATTGATATTTCTTCATGTTCATGTGATTAGCGATTGTGTTTTTAATTCCGCAAAATATTTGTAGAAGCGATTCAGTATTTAACTTTAGTAAATTGTTAGATCAGGTGAATCCAAGATATACATGCATGTTGTATAATTTATGCATGGTATCAAAGCACAGGAAATTGCAAAAGTGAAGCAAGATCTGAGTTTGTGACTGGATAGAATTCGAATTTTCAAAAAGACTTTCTTGGTGCTACAGCTGATTCAAGATCGAAATGGATTTCAATGTCTTGAGGTTAGAGTATGCACTCGATGCAACTCAAACTATATTTCTTATAAGGAAAATATGGAGGCAATACTCGAATACAATGGCTTGAAGGAATTCATTTGCAATGATGTTCCTAAACCCGCTGTGGAAGATGCTGCAAATCTTGATTCATGGCAAAAGAAAGTGGCAAAGGCGAGGAGGATCTTGTTGGAGGGAGTATGAAACCACATTTTCTCAAGCCTCCGTGGGAAAGCCATGCCATATCCAATGTGGAAGGCTTTGACAGATCTATTCCACAGCAGCAACGACCATAGGAAATTGGCACTCAAAGATAAACTCGAGAAGATCAAGATGGAAAAGGGCAACATCATTCCAAAATATCTAACAAAGTTTGTCCAATGTCAGGATGAATTGGGGAGTGATAGAATAACAATATATGATGATTATTTGTTGAGATTGGATCTCCTAGGACTTCCCAAGAGTTGGCATAGTTATAAAGGCTCTGTCAATGGAAGGGAAAAATTTCCAGATTGGGAACGATTGTGGTCGGATTTAGTGTAGGAGGAGTTAAGACAGAACACCAGAGATGTATCTTCATCTAAGAATGAGGATGAAGAGGATTGTGCTTTGGCTGCCAAGGTGAGGAAGGGGAAGGGGAATAGCTTCCATTCTAAATCTGAGTCCAAGAATGGCAAGAAGCAGGACATTTCTAAGGTGAAGTGTTTTCATTGTCACGATAATGGGCATTTTTCTACTAACTGTCCACAAAAGAAGAAGAACAATAAGGTTGTAGGATCTACAGCTGGTGAGGCCCTTGCCTCGCAATTTGAGCTTGAATTATCATTAATCGCATGCATGGTGTCTAGTGCATTCGTATCTGTGTGTTATTTGGATAGTGGCGCTTGCTTTCACATGACGGGAGATAAGGAACTTTTTAGTGACTTGGAGGAGAAATATATCCATATGCATATTGAAATGGCCGATGATGGATGGTACAATGCTACCAGGATTGGTACCATTACCTTTCAGAGGTATTCAGGTAAACCCTTTCAATTATAATATGTAATGCATGTACCAAGTCTCAAGAAAAATATGGTCTCAGTGGCAATGTTGGAGGATAAAGGCTATGATGTTGTTTTTAGTGATGGAAAAGCTTACCTGTAACATAAAACAACGGGAAAAGCCAAGAGGATGGGGATTCAAGTTAAGAATCTCTACAAGTTGGAGGTAGATGGTTATGTAGCAATGATGGGCAAGGCAGATCAAGTGGTGAGTCGGGATGAGGGTCAATTATGGCGCAGGATATTAGGCCATCTTCACCATGGAGCCTTGAAAGTCATGCAGCAAATTTCTACTGGTCTACCTAGGGGTACACTTACGCAGTCAGACACATGCAAAGGATGTACTACGGGAAAATATGTAAAGGCCACCTTTCATGAGAAGTAAAAATGAGCTTTGGGGATACTTGAGAGAGTTCACACAGATGTGTGTGGTCCTTTCTCTGTTGCTTCAACATCAAAACATAATTACTATGTAATATTTGTTGATGAATTTTCTCGTAAGTGTTGGATCTTCTTCATGCAGAAGAAATATCAAACATTCTCTAAGTTCTGTGAGTTTAAGGCACTGGTGGAGAAATAGTTGGGGAAGTAAGTGAAGGCTCTTAGGAATGATAATGGTGGAGAATACATCTCTAACAAATTTAAGAACTTCTACAGAAAAGAAGAAATTCGAAGAGAACTCATAGCACCTCATAACCCACAGCATAATGGGGTCGCGGAGAGGAAGAACATAACTATTGTGGGTGAAACATGAGATATGTTGCATGATCAAGGCCTACCAATGCACATCTGGGCAAAAGCATACAACACAGTGGTACATGTGCAAAAAAAACCGTTGTCCTCATAGAGTACTTGGCATGAGTACACCTGAAGAGGCTTTCACTGGTAAGAAACCTGATGTTTCACACTTTAAGATTTTTGGTTCATCTGTTATGTGCATGTGACCAAGGATGCCAGGAAGAAGTTGGAACCAACAGTTGAGGTTGGGATTTTTTTGGGGTACACTGAAACACCCCATAATTATCGTCTGTATTTTCCAAACAACAGAATGAATTTTGTGCGATCAGATATAAAATTTGATGAGGAGAAATCCATGTGGTTTTCCCTTGAGAGGGATTTAAACTTGCATGCAAAGGAGGAACTGTTGGTTCCCAAGGATGAGTCTCAAGATGTGGATCAACCACATGAAGAGGTTCATGGAGTGGAGGGAAACACTCATGCAAATCCATCCATCAGAAATGGTAGAAGGCGGACCATGAAAGTTGATAGATTGAGACTTGATGCTACAGATAATGTAGGAGCCCCTACTTCATAGCGCAGAAAAATTCAGTCTCCTGACCAATTTACTGGATACATGGCTCTTATGAGAAAATGTATTGTGACTGAAACATCTTCCTCTTAGGAAGTAGTGCAGCAACCAATTTGGGTTGATGTAATTCAATATTCCCAAATTTCCACTTCATATTTGCAATATTAGAGCCCTTGATTTTCTTAATGAATTAAGTAAATAAAAGGGTGGAGGGACCCACAATCCTCAATATGAATAAATATCCACTTTTTGTGTGTGAATATGGATTAATTAAGCCTAGATCTACATAATAAGGTAGTTGAGAAACTACTAATGTGAATGAAATTGGAGAACCTGTCTCATTAATGAGATAGATCATGGAGGTTGACACAGTAAACTAAGATCTTGAAGAGATCGAACAGAAGGTTGATTCAGTCAACTAAGATCTTGAATATGTCAAAAAAAATATCAAGGGACATTCATGATAAAGTGATGGAGGATATTGTGCAAACAAATCACACTTGATGGAGAGGGTGTACATTGCACCTAGACATGATGGTTGATTTGGTCAAACAGTGCAGTCAAACTTGGAGGATATTGTCCACATACACTATGCAGTCTAGATGAGAGCCAAGGCTTGGAAAGTCTCAAACATTATATAAATAATATGAAGGCAAGGATGAAGGCATGTTGATTATTCTTGATGTAAAGAGCTTTTCAGATCTAGAATTGTCATGTGACATTCCATTGCTTTCTTGAGCTGTTTAGCAGAGATTGCAAGTGTTGTTTAGCACAAGGTGTTCTTGGTCGGGAATCCCACCTCTTTCTTAGAGTAGCTCTAGAAAGAGTATTTTACTTCATTCTACATCGAGCATTAAGTGCCACATCTATTTTCCTACTTTCTACAGAACATCCATATTCAGAAATTGCAGATTTCTGAAGTTTAGTTTGGAAGGAGGAAGTTGTCTTCAGTACTTTAGCTGGAGAACTGGTGAGGTTTTATTCCTATCACCTTGGGCTTATAGATCAGCTTCCCAGAGCTTCATTTCAGATCTAGCATCAGGCCAAAAGTTATTTACCTCCTAGCAGCAGTATTTCCTTCAGGAATTACATTTTCCATTGTGCAAATCCAAAAAGGAGGAAAAAAGTTACTAGAATTTCAGCTAGTAATCCTATGAGGGATAACCCCCTCACATTTCCATCAGTATTTCCATCATCCTGGAGCTTATTGAAACATTTTTCATCAGGTAGAAGGCCTCTCTCTCCCTCATAGAGCAGTTTCTATTGGCAGTTGTGTTGCTGTAGCTGCAATCATCATTGGAGGATTGAGAAGCTAGATCTAGAGCTTCAAGCTTGTAGATCTGAAGAAGGGATCAACCCTTCAAGCTTAGATCTGATATTGCAAAATATTTCAGCCATATATTTGATAGATCTAGCTTCATATCTGTATTTCCCAGCAGACAAAGGATCAAATCCTAGGGAGGTGATTTTCCAAAGTTGTAGATGGATGTGCAAAATGTGTTTCTCAATGGGATCATTAAGGAAGAGGCGTACATCGAGCAGCTTGGAGGTTTCGAAATATTCAACAGTGATTCACATGTGTGCAAACTCAAAAGAGCACTGTATGGGCCGAAGCAAGTACACCATGCTTGGTACACTTGGATAGACAACTATGTCACCGGACTGGGCTTCACCAAAAGTGAAGCAGATGCAAACCTGTACAAGATTGTGGTTGAGGGTAAGCTATTGATCATTGTTCTTTATGTTGATGATATAATTGTGACTGGTGATGAGTATTTGATACACTCATGCAAGGAGGATCATGCAAGGAGTTCTAAATGAAGGACATGGGAGTCGTTCATTATTTCCTTGGATTGGAAATATGGAAGCACGATGGTGACCTTTTTGTGTCTCAACGAAATTATGCAAAGGAGATACTGGGTAAGTTTAACATGGAGAGCTGAAAACCCATGGATACTCCTCTTCCATGAAATTTGAGGAAAGAGGATGATACTTCTGGAGAGGTAGTGGATGCTACTCTCTACAGGTAGTTAGTGGGTTCACTAATGTATTTGGTGAACATGAGGCTGGATGTTTGCTACGTAGTTAACCAGCTGAGTCAAGTTATGGTTAAGGCTACCAAGCTCTTTTGGAAGGTGGGGAAGCATGTCCTAAGATACTTGAGGGGCACATCAGAGTGTGGCCTATGGTATAGAAAAACAGAGGGAGTGAAGTTGCATGGCTTCACAGATGCAGATTGGGTGGGCAGTCCATTAGATAGAAAGAGCACATCAAGAGGGATATTTAGCATAGAATCAATAGTAATTTCCTGGTACAGCAGGAAACAACGATCTGTGGCACTCAGTTCAATGGAAGCAGAATACATGGCAGCAAATCAAGTTGCATGTGAGGCTATCTGGATGAGAAAGATCTTGGTTGGTTTTTTTGGTTCTCAGATGGATCCGAAAGTGATTCATTTTGATAATCAAAGTTGCATCAAACTCTCGATTAATCCTGTGTTTCATGATAGGTCCAAGCATATAGATATCCGGTACCATCATCTCAGAGATTGTGTGCAAAGAAGGATAAATTTTTTCAATACATTCCCATGGAAGATCAGGATGCAGATATTCTGACGAGGGCGCTCACCAAGAGAAAATTCAAATACCATAGAGACAATATCGGGGTGAAGGATAATACCTTTCTTTTTGAGATGGAGCATTGAGATTCAACAAGAAAATCTCAGCACCCACGCCTACTTGCATTAAGCACCCAGACTAGGGTGGGGCCCACAGTGCTATTTTTGGGTGCATGACTATTTTGGTTATCCCTTAACTGAGATGGACATTAAATTGTAATCTATTCTAAATGTTGATTTGAAACAGTTAATTGAAAGTGATAAATTCAGTTAGCTAGTGGATTTCAAGTTAGAGGTAGTTGGTGAGGAAAGAAGAGTAATTCTAGTTGTAACATAGTTCAAAGTGTAGTGGTGCATTATTTAATGCAAGTTGTAATCATTTTAACTCAGTTAAGTGAGTTAAACTTAGTTGTGCTAGTTTTAACTGAAGATACACTAGTGAGAGATCAAGTGAATTAAATATTAATTAATACACAATCAGTGATCTCACATGAAACTGAGGATTTACTATTATTAGTTGCATGCATGTCAGATCCAGTGGAGACCCAGTTGAGTTCTAGGTGAAAGGGAAGTTGACTATCAGTTGCAGGATTATTGGGTTGCGCACATGCAACCAAAGACCCATTGGAGTGCCCATGATACTTGCACAGTCAAGGAAGGCAAGAATTCCTATATGTTAGGGATTGCATGCATCAGGTATTTCATAAGCAAGGCAGGCTATCTGGAGGCTGAGAATTAGTTATGTGTTGGTCAGTTTTGCATATGACAGTGTGAGACAATTAGCTGAGTATTGGAGGGCTCTTGTGAGAATAGTTTTGTATATAATTGTTTCATGATCCATTGATCAAGAGTTCATAAATTTTTCTCAAAATTAAAAGTTACAGGATTGGTTTGAAACCATGATGGTTGTGTAGATATTGTCTTCCTGATTCCGGCATCGTGCACAGTTTGAAAAACCAATGTCGTATGAGGGAGATATCGTGTTCTGATCAAAATGCCAAATAAGTAAAATTGTTACAGGTTTGACTGGGATGCATAGTTAGCAGGGTGGAGGCACAGTAAAAAAAAAGGAATATTCCCTAGAATATTCCTTTCGGGCCAATTAGATGTTGAAAATTGTCAAATTTCTATTGGATGTACGGGTTCAAGGGCCAATGAAAAGCTGCAACGTGGCCAGCCCTGAGGCCCCCACGTGGCCCTAAAACTATGTTATAAAATTTTAGAGAGGTCCACAGGGCTCGACCTTACGAGCACGCACACACCACACCACCTGAGCTACAAGTGTTTCTTAACATATATCATTCACGAGTTTTTTATAAAGTTTATGTAATTCGTGTTTGCGGGTTTGGGACTGTTGGCGGTCTCAACCCGCCAGCGCTTCCCATTGGTCTTCACATGTTATAACAGAAAACTACACAGTTATGAAACCTATCACGTTAAACCATCTCCGCCAGCAGTATGCAACATGTCACATGGCGATGTTTCTGCATGGTTAATGCAATGATTGCGGTAACCACCCTTTTAAACCTGAGTTTCAACATGCAACCACAGTTATGTGCCTCGGGTTTCCGCCTTTGGTTACGGTTAGTTCCGCTAGTTTTGGGTGCACATGTGGCCACCCCAATTGCTAGCATTTATTGTTGCGGTTATTTCGGTGGGGTATTTGGAGCACGCCTAAAAATTGGGGGTAATCTCTAAATTAACTCTGGTTAAGTGGAGTTCTCCACTTTTAGTGGAGCTTTTCTAGGTGTAACTTGGAAAATGAGTAGCAAACTCAATTTTCGCCCATTCAGAGTGAATGAAGAGTTATTTTTGACTAATTGGAGAATTCTAGAGCCATTGGTGCAGAGAAAACAGCCATTAGAGGCCTGTAACTACATTTATTTGCAAAAATTTGGTCTTAAGGAAAGATGTACATGCCATTGGGTGCTGGACCAACAGATGTAGCCCAAGAGGGGTGAATTGCTCCATCATGCCTTCTGTGTAAATGTTATGTGGTGACTTATTTCTCTATATTACACTTATGTTTAGTGTTATTTGTGCTTATTTTCATGCTTATAATTCACTAAAATCATCTACAATTCATGGTTAAAATCCTCAATCCTTAAGAAAACTAATGAGACAAGTATGCACATGTTTATAAACTGAAAAGACACTTAGCACAGCAAAACTAAAACAGTCCTCTCATATCATATTGGTATCAGAGCTATAGTTTATTCTCTGGTATTTTTTAGTGCAAATAAATTTTTAACTGTTTGCAAGTTTTTTGATGATTACTAGGCTCAAGCTCAAAAGAGGAGAAGGAAAATTGGTGGGAGTAGAAGGGTCTCAAAAAGAGCCAAAGAAAAGGAGAGAAATATTTCTGGAATCTCCACCAGCTAGTTCACCTCCTAAGGAAGCAGAAGCTACATTAATCATGCCTCAAGAGGAAGGAGAAATCCATGAAGAATTTGATCCCAAGGAGGAAGAAAGAGTGTTCAGGAAAGCATTCCTTGACATGGCTAAGATGGTTAGAATCATTTATCAAGAAAGGAATGAGATACTAGAAGGAGAAGGATCCAAACTTCATAAGGAAGGACAAGGATCTTCAGGAGGTCATAATGATAAAGATAAGTCGAAGAAGGGCAATGGAGGAAATGGAGGCAATGGAGAGCCATAATCCTCACCCTCATCATCATCCTCCTCTACTTCTACTTCAGTACATCAGCCACACAAGTCAAAGAACACTGGTAAAAGTCATTTTTTTAAACTTGATGTTAAGTTTGAATTGCCAATTTTTAATGGTGAAGTCAATGCAGAAAATATTGATAATTGGATTAGGAAATTAGAGGTCTATTTGAGAATCCATAACCTTCAATATGATGATACCAAAATCTAATTAGCTTCATTGAGAATGGAAGGTGCGGCACTTGTTTGGTGGGAAGACAAGACAAAGGAGGAGATAAAAAAACATGGTAAGATTATTCTATCATGGTAAGATTATTCTATCATGGTCAGATTTCATTACTGCTATAAAACAACATTTTTATCCATTAGCTCATATGCATAAGGCCATTATGAACTGGCAAAACTTTAGGCAATTGAAGGGACAAAATGTGCAAGAATACACCCAAGAATTTAGGAGAATAAATCTCTTATTAGGGGTATATTTGCAGAGCCAAGATACTTTGTTGAAGTACATAGGAGGCTTACATATCTACCTAAAACATAATATTCTTTTGTTTAACCCCACCATTCTAAATGAAGTATGTGTTCAGGCCACACATCTAGAAGCTAGAGGGAAGAAAAATTCTGAAGAGGGTAGAAAGAAACCTTTTAAGGGTAAATCCAAAGAAAGGGCCTCAAAAGGTAAAAGCAAAAAGAATGCATCTATTAAAAAAGAGGGAGAAAAATCAGTTTGTAAACATTGTTCGAAATAAGTCCATGATGAAACTCATTGTTGGAAATTACATCCTGAAATGAGGCCAAAGAAACCCAATAACAAAGGGAAACATAAAATTGCAGCTACAACTCAACATGATTTAGGAGATTATTCAGGTGATGAATCTAATATTATAGCCATGGGATTGAATAACATGAAGGGGAAAGAAATTGAAAATAAAGCCAGTACCAGTACATCAAACTATCACATACATGCTCCAAATGAAGAAGAAAGAATAGAATTGTTTCTTGTGAGGGTCATATCCAAGCATACCAAGATTGACACATTGTTTGACAGTGAGTCACAAGAAAACTTAATCTTTGAAGACTTGGTCAAGAAACTTAACCTTGAGTCCATACCAAATCCAAAACCATATCCATTGGGTTGGATTTGTAAGGATGCAAATTTATAGGTTTCAAAGAAATGTATATTGCAATTTGCAATCACTGCAAATTTTGTTGACACAGTTGAATTATATGTGGTTCTGCTTGAAATAAAAGGTATTGTGTTGGGGAGTCCTTACTTGTATGATAGGAAAGTGATCTTCTATCACCATGAGAACAAATATCATTTATTCAAAGATGGCAAGGAGTGCATTGTTATAGAACATCGCAAGAAGACAAACATTGCTATGGTAAATGCTGGACAGGTAAAGAGGCTGGTAAATTCAAGTAAGAATTTTGTTCTTCTAATGATTAAGCCTAAAGCTGATGTTAATCATGAATCATTTGAGGGATGTGATCCTAAGTTGAAATCAGATTTATATTATGTAGTTAATCCACATCATGAGATGTTTTAGGAGCCAACATGATTGCCTCCAAAAAGAGAGATTTAACATGAGATTCAGTTGCAGCAAGATTTTCCTCTTCCAAACATCGGTATGTATTGCATGTCGATAATGGAGAATGTTGAAATAAAGAGGAAAATCAAAGAGATGTTGGACAAAGGAATCATAAGGCCAAGCACTTCGCCATGTGGTTCACCCATAGTCTTGATACCAAAGAAAGATGGGACTTGGCACATGTGTGTAGATTTCCAAGATTTGAACAAGATTACAGTAAAGAATCATTACCCACTCCCAAGGATAGATGATTTACTTGATCAGCTGAAAGAAGCAAAGTTTTTCACTAAGTTATATTTATGAAGTGGATATCATCAAGTAATAATTGCAGAAAGTGACATATGGAAAACTTCATTCAAAATCAAACAAGGACTCTTTGAGTAGTTAGTTATGCCATTTGGTTTGTGTAATGCACCGACAACTTTCATGCATGTTATGGATATTTTCGTGTTAGCCCCCTATAAATTTTGACAAGAAAATAGGGGGCTAAATTGTTGTTGAGTCTTCAAGGAATGCATTTCCTCTGAAAACACAGTCTCCTTGAAGCCTCTATGTGCCTTTTATCCTTTGATCAAATCCCCTTTGCTGATTCCCCTTATAAAGCCTCTCTGCTATGTGAAGAAATGCCCAAAGGCCCCCTTTTCCCTCTTATTTCATCCCCCAAAGCCTTTGTTTTCTTTCCCCTTTAGTCCCCCTTCTTTCCCCATTTACCCTCCAAACCCCCTTAAAATCCCCTTTAATTTCTTCCCCTACCCTTTGTTTTCCCTTCTTTCCCCTTTATTTCTCTATCGTTCCCCTTCCCCAGCCCTAAAATCCATTAAAATGGGCTAAAAACCCATGTTCCGACCTTATTATAAGGCCTAGCCCCTTTCCACCAGCCCCTTAACCACTTCCCCACATGTGCCCCAGCGCTGGGACCAAGCGCTTAAGTCCTGAGTGCCAATCGCAATCGGAAGGCCGGACGGGTACGTATTTCCTTTGTAAATAGCAAAAACCCCGATGCGATTAGTTTATATTGTTAAGTCCTCCACGTTGTTGTGCACCGTCGATCTATCACTGTGATCAACGAAGCAGCGCTTAATCGTAATGGCTGCTCAATCGGCAATCGGCACATTCAAGTGACACCTCGATTGATCGCAGTCTTTCGCCTCCGATTGTTGTCCCGAATTCGATTCGATCGATCGATCGATTCGTCGTCGTCAATCGCATCCCGATCTTCGATCGCAATCGCAAGTCACGTTGGTGCCGCCTTGATTGAAATCTTTCGATTTGATCCTGGCCGTCCATCTCCCTTCTGATCCGACGGTCAGCGCCTAATCGCTCCATTCCTTCGATCGCTGATCGCAGGTCTTTCTATCTCCGCCCCGATTAAATCGCAGCCGTCCATCTCCCTGCTGATCCTATGGCTCAGCCCTAATCGCATGCTCTTCCCTCCGTCCCCCGATTTAATCCCGACCGTTCATTCTTCCGCAGATCCGACGGCCATCGCACTCCCATTTCCTTCGATCACAAGCCTTCCCCGTTGTCTCCCGATTCAATCCTGACCGTCCATCTGTTTCACGATCTGACGGCCAGCGCTCAATCGCATCGCCCCTTCGATTGCAATCGCAAGTCCTGACTCCCGTCCTCCGATTGTAAGCCTCTGATTACATCTCCGCTATTCGTTTCCTCCAAGATCTGACGGTTCTGGCTTATTCGCCCTCCGCCTCCGCCGGGTCCCACCTCCATGGCCTCCGCTCCATTGTTTTCCGTCATTTCCTTTGTATTTCGACCCAACGCTAAAATTTGGGTTTTACACCATGCGTTCATTGCTCCGCTCCTCTCCGCTATTTACACTGTTTCTCCGCTGTTCCGCCACCATCCTTCCACCTCCACAGCATTTCTCCACCACCACTACCCGGGCTTTAAAGCAGAGTTATTTCAAATTGTGCAGACAACTCATAGAGGTATTCTCAGCACTGCCAGCGGATCAGCAGATGGTTTCAAAGGGGTTAGTGGTTTCTGTTGACATAATTAATGTTAACCCCACTATTCAAAGGATTAAGGTTTAGTTTGAAGACTAAGGAGCGCACCAGCAATGCCATTACTGCGCTACCTAACAGCAGGACATGTTTCCTCCAGAAGTACACCTTCCCACAGTGTCCTCCATGTTTCTCGAGCCCAGGAAAGTCAAGAACACTGACAGAGCTTCTCAAGAGACTGTCAAACAGCATTAAAGAAGCATGGAGGGCCTTGCAGACTTTCATCCAGTTCATTTATTCCAGAAGGCTGGCACAGAGCTCCAAGCATCAGAAAGGACTCCAAGGAAATATCAGAGGCCGAGTTCGGCCTGACAGAGCCTCCAAACAGTCTACAGAGTACGCACAGAGCCATTAAGCAGTATGGACGTGGACACTTCCGCCGATTCTGTCTTAATGAGATTCATTTATTGTATATCATACCACTACTTCTTCCTCTTCTCCTATAAAAGATCCCCGAGAACATATTGTAAAGGTTGTTGTTGCCTTGCTAGGCATCTGTTGTTAGAGGGATTCATTCCGACTGTTAGAACAGTCGTGGGAGGGAATAGCAGAGTAGTTGTATGTAATAGGCTGGGAGGAGAAGTCTGAACTGTAACAGCCATTGAGCTTATTGTACATGACTGGTTTTGCATCAATTAATCAAAGCACATTTCACAGGATCCTGGTCTATTACTATAGGTGATGTTTTCTTACTCTGTTTATTACATTTCCATATTGTTTCATGTTCTTCTGGTAGGCATCAGAATAATGGTATAGGATTCACCCTTGTTAGGTGCCCTATGCTGTCTGCTCTCCCTACCTTTATGTTTTCTGCTCCATGTGCTATCTAAGAGTTAATTCATGGGTTTAACCAGCGCAGTGGATGTTATTGCCTGATGGCTGATGTATGAACTTGGGGGTTTGCTTCTTAGATGTTTCCTTGTAATCTTATCTCTGTTTTTTCCCTTGGAGTTGCTAAAGCAGACCTGGAGTTAAATGACCTCTGGTCTGATCTATAAGCAGCCCCTTTGTCTCTTTGAGAGCTGCCTTTGAGTATGTCCAAGTAGGTCTGGAGTTAAATGACCTCTGACCTGATCTATAGACAGAAATCTGGTTGTTCTCCTTCTTTCACTTTCCTTCCTTAATGTTCCACCCCACTCTCTAATCTAAAGATGCTTTAGTATTAGATGACATGCCCTTTGAAAGCCTTGGCTAGTGGATGCAAGTAATTCCCTCTCATGACTCCATAGCCCAATGGATGGCACGGTCTTGGCCCATCCTCTTTGCTGAAACAGCCTGTTGTTTTGTTCCTTTCTTTCCATTGCTTTCCCAGTCCATGATCTCCTAACCAACCCAGCAACCCTTCAACCAAATTATTCAAAACCCCCCTTTCTGTGCTTCATAACTAGCCTAACATCTCATTCTGAGCTTCAAAGATAAATCATTCTTTGTTTATTGGAGAGATCCCTCTCCGGGTCCAGGAGGGCTAGATCCTAGGGCCCCAAAGTGGTTCTGATGTTGTCTCATCTTTTGGTCTTGCCAATCTGGCCAAAACATGGGAACCCCAACATAATGGCGACTCCACTGGGGAATGAGTGCATTTCAGCTTAAGCATTCCTAGGCACTCATAAACACGGAATCTCTGGTTAGATTGGCTTCTCATTGCTGATGGTGGACAGCATCCTGCTTCAAATTGTTAAATTCATCCACCTGGCGACTCCACACTCCCTATGATCCAAAGACCAAATGACTCCACTGGTGAAGAACACTGAACTGGTTGAGAAGAGATAGTAGCCTTCTTTGCACAAGCACGAATCCAAGCATGGACAGGGATGCAAAGTATAATGCTTTGTATAATAAAGTATGCAGAATAACAGAAGTGCTTGGTGAAATGCTGGAGACGTACATGGCTAATATGAATGCAGATGATGACTATTTTGAACAGCCCATGTCTCCTTCAGAACAAGAACAAACTCAAGATCTAGAAGATGAGCAGGACCTATATGATGCTCAAGAATCTGTAGAAGATGAAGAGGAAAGTGATCAGGAATTGCCCGATTGCTTACATATGCCTTGTGTTACGCTGACCAAAGAGTATCAGGACCTATTAGCAAAGGATGATAGGGAAAGCTGCCTTGAGGAAGCAGACGACTACGTGGAAGAGGCAGAATCTGATGAAGAAGAAGAGGTTCAAGAAGACATCCCGCCTCCCAGTCAGCTAATGCAAGAGAGAGAGGACTGATGTTCTTCTGTCCCTAATGAAAGGGAAATCCCTCTTTTGACAGAAGAAGAGATTGACCGGATATTAAACCAGCAGTCCACCCCAGACATCTTCTATAGAACACAAGCTCCTGCTCAGTCATTAGTTGAGTTTGATGATTCAGTTTCAGAAGACTCCTCTGTGGATCAGAACGAAGAAAGATTTGTTGTGCGCCCAGAACGGTGGACTTGGTCAGGTCCGCCTATCTATGACACTGATGGGGAAAGTTATGAAAGCATCAGTGATGAGTGTCATGAGATCGGACGCCAGCAGTCTTTCCTTACAAAAGATGAGGAGGAAAGCAAAGAAGAGATTCTTGAGCACGATGAAAACAAGGAGTTTCCTCTTGAAAAAGAGGAAGCAAAGGAATACACCCCTGCTCAAGAACACATGGATCTTTTCACGGAGCCCTGCACCTCAGAGCAGAACATATCGGAGCTCCGAGAGGACTCAGCCCCAATATACGATGAGTCCTCCAGTTCAGAAGATGAGGGAGATTCTCTCTCTCAAGAGATTCTTCTTCTTGATCCAATGGAAGAAGAAGAGATCCTGGTCGAAGCCAGCCTGCCAGACATTTGCATACAGGTATCTTTTCATGATCCTTATGCACATTTCCTGCATACATTTGAAGAAGGATCAAAGGTCTTTTTGAGCAGCATGATGCAGAGAGGAAGAAAATTTTTCAAAGCTGCTGTTTTTGAACAAAAAGAGTGGGAGCTGCCCTGCCTATCCAGCATGCTCAAGGAGTTGAGCAAGAAGGACCAGCCATGGGATCACTTGATGGACTGGTTACATTGGAAGACCATGTTTGTAAGCTAGATTGTAAATATTCCAGTTAGAGTAGGGTAGGTAGGAAGCTCAATAAAGCTCAGCCTATGAGCAGGTAGATTAGTTGTTTAAATTTCTGTCTTAGAAGGTAGAGAAGAAACCTGCTAGATAGTCTAATCCTAGCAGGTAGTAGTGTAGGTAGAGAAACATATGAGACCAACAGTCTAATCTGGTCTCATGGAGTAATAAGGGTAGAAGTAGAATAGGTTTATTTTTTCCTGTTTGTAAAGATTAATGATGTAAAAGGGTCTGCAAGTCCAAATGCACCCAAGAAGAAAAATGTTAGGACTGTAGTGTGGGTAGGTAGTTGTTTGGAAGAATTTTACTGCTGATATGTTGTCTTCACAGTATGTGGCAGCTGATCAAGGAAAGAAAAGGATGGTTCAAACAACAAGCATCTGGCCTACACCAATAGATCATTTTCTGGTTTCTTGGCTCCTTCAAGAAGAAGCCATCCCCATGTGGAGCCACTGTTAGCCCCCCTATGAAATTTTTGACAAGCAAATAGGGGGCTAAATTGTTTTTGAGTCTTCAAGGAATGCATTTCCTCTGAAAACACAGTCTCCTTGAAGCCTCTATGTGCCTTTTATCCTTTGATCAAATCCCCTCTGCTGATTCCCCTTATAAAGCCTCTCTGCTATGTGAAGAAATGCCCAAAGGCCCCCTCTTTCCCTCTTATTTCATCCCCCACAGCCTTTGTTTTCTCTCCCCTTTATTCCCCCTTCTTTCCCCATTTACCCCTCAAATCCTCCCAAAATCCCCTTTAATTTCTTCCCCTACCCTTTGTTTTCCCTTCTTCCCCCTTTATTTCTCTATCGTTCCCCTTCCCCAGCCCTAAAATCCATTAAAATGGGCTAAAAACCCACTTTCCGACCTTATTAAAAGGCCTAGCCCCTTTCCCGTAACTCCTCTCAAACCACTTCCCCACATGTGCCCAGGCGCCAGGACCAAGTGCTTAAGTCCCGACGCTTATCGCAATCGGAGCATCGGGCGGGTGTAAATCCTTTGTAACAACGTAAACCCCCGATGCGATTGTTTTATTACAATATGCCCGCGACACATTCCTCACCGTTGATCTGTCCCTTAGATCGACGACGGAGCGCTAATCGCAAGACTCGGCTCAATCGCAATCGGAACATTCAAGTGACACCCCCCGATCAATCGCAAGTCTTTCACTCGAGCTCCGATTTAATCGCAGCCGTTCGTTCCCTTCCAGATCCGACGGATGGCGCTTAATCGCAACAGCGCTCCGATCGCGATCGCAAGTCCTTCCATCTCCCTCCTGATTCAATCCTGACCGTTGATATCCCCGCCAGATCTGACGGTCCTCCGCTAATCGCACCCTGTCTTCCGATTCCCCGATTGTGATCCTCCGATCTCATCCTAGCCGTCCATCCTCCCGCGATCCAACGGCTATCGCACAATCGCGTGCTTTTCCCTCTGCCCTTCCGATTTCATCTCCGCCGTCCATTTTCCCGCGATCCGACGGTTATCGCTAAATCGCATTGCCCCGCCCGATCGCAATCGCAAGCCTCCCCCGCTGTCTCCCGATTGCATCTTGTCCGTCCGTTCCTCCCCCAGATCGACGGCCATCGCTTAATCGCTCTATCTCTCCCAATCGCAATCGAAACTTTTTGAACGAGCATTACGATTGTCTTTCGCTCCGACCTCCGATTGCGATGGTGCGATTGGATCGTGACCGTTCATTTCCTCCAAGATCGGACGGTTCTGGTTTATTCGCCCTCCGCCTCCGCTGGGTCCCACCTCCATGGCTTCCGTTCCTTTGTTTTCGTGTTTTCCTTTGTATTATGCCCAAGTGTTCGACCTTTGGGCCTTTATAGTATTAATATTTTCTCCGCTGCTCTTTGTTCTTTCCACCCTTCTCCACTCTTCCGCCACCATTCCACCGCCTCCACAGCATTTCCTTCGCCGGCACTACCCAGGTTTTAAACAGAGTTATTTCAGTGTGCAGATGGTACATAGATGGCCAATTCAGCATTTCCAGCGACCAGCAGAAGTAATTCAAAGGGGGTTGGTGCCTGTTATTAATGAAATCAAATGTTAACCCCGCAGTCAAAGGATTAAGGTTCAGTTTGAAGACTAAGGAGCGCACCAGCAACGCCATAACTGCGCCACCTAACAGCAGGATGTTTCCTCCAGAAGTACACCTTCCCGTAGTGTCCTCCATGTTTCTCGAGCCCAGGAAAGTCAAGAACACTGACAGAGCTTCTTAAAATATTGTCAGGCCGCAGTAATGAAGCATGGATGGACAGACGGACCTTTGAACCAGTTTATTTATTCCAGAATGGATAGCACAGAGCTCCAAGCACCAGAAAGGACTTCAAAGAAACATCCGAGGTCGATTTCGGCCTGACAGAGATCTCCAAAACAGTCTACAGAGTACACACAGCGCTGCATTTTGCCATTAAGCAGTATGGGCGTGGACACTTCCGCCGATTCTGTTTTAATGAGATCAATTAATGGTTTATCTACTTCTGTGTCTTCCTCTTCTCCTATAAAAATCCTTGAGAACGAATTGTAAAGGTTGTTGTTCAGTTGCTGGTAGTCTGCTGTTAGAGGGATTCATTCGACTGTTAGAACAGTCTTGGGAGGGAGTAGCAGAGTAGTTGTATGTAGTAGGCTGGGAGGAGAAGTCTGGACTATAATCAGCCATTGAGCTTATTGTACATGACTGGTTTTGCATCTATTAATCAAAGCACATTTCACAGGATCCTGGTCTATTGCTATTGGTGATGTTCCTCTTAACTCTGTTTATTTCATTTACATGCTGTTTCACGTTCTTCCGGTAGGCATCAGAATAATGGTATAGGATTCACCCTTGTTAGGTGCCCTATGCTGTTTTCTCTCCCTACCTTTATGTTTTCCACCCTATGTGCTGTCTAAGAGTGGGTTCATGGGTTTAACCAGTGCAGCGGATGTTATTGCCTGCTGGCTGATGTATGAACTTGGGGGTTTGCTTCTTAGATGTTTCTTTGTAATCTTATCTCTGTTTTTCCCTTGGAGTTGCTAAATCAGACCTGGAGTTAAATGACCTCTCGTCTGATCTATAAGCAGCCCCATTATCTCTTTGAGAGCTACCTTTGAGTATGTCCAAGAAGGTCTGGAGTTAAATGACCTCTGACCTGATCTATAGACAGAAAACTGGTTGTCTTTCCTTCTTCCACTTTCTCTCCTTAATGTTCCACCTCACTATCTAGTCTAAAGATCCTTTAGTATTAGATGACATTCCCTTTGAAAGCCTTGGCTAGTGGATTCAAGTAATTTCCTTTTATGACTCCATAGCCCAATGGATGGCACTGTCTCGGCCTATCCTCTTTGCTGAAACAGCCTGCTGTTTTGTTCCTTTCTTTCCATTGCTTTCCCATTCCATGATCTCTTAACCAACCCAGCAACCCTTCAACCAAATCATTTAAAACCCCCCTTTGTGCTTCATTTCTAACCTAACATCTCATTTTGAGCTTCAAAGATAAATCATTCTTTGTTTATTGGAGAGATCCCTCTCCGGGTCCAGGAGGGCTAGATCCTAGGGCCCCAAAGTGGTTCTGATGTTGTCTCATCTTTTGGTCTTGCCAATCTGGCCAAAACATGGGAACCCCAACACCAAAATTGGCCCAAGCCTCCCCACAAAATGAATCAACCATGAAGTGCCTCCTCCAACAATGCATTTTCTCCCAATAGCTCCTCCTACATGAAGAGAAAAGTAGTGACATGGCAATCATGGTGTGCCCATTGTTTCTCCTGAAACATAGAACATGTGAAAAGGGGAGAATCATACTCCCAAGGGGCATCTTCAACTCCAAGCCCACTCTCCAAACAAAGCCTCCCATGAGTATACAAACATTGGCAACATATGGAAGCAAAGTACAATGAAAACAAGCTACCACATGGCAACCAGAGAGTGAATCATAGTTCCACATGAGGAACCAGCGCAGTGCATTCCATGCCTGCCTCAAAAAAAAAGATAAGAAGTGCTTTACTAGCCACTTTCTTGCTGCCACAATCATCTCATAATATGTGAACATGAATGTACAATTTGGTGTTAATGGTGCACACCAAGAGTCATGTGGCTTCCCCCACAAACCACCATTAAGGTAGCCAAAATCAATGCTACAAGTAGCTGCAAGTACATTATACAAAATGCAAGAAGGTATGATCCTTCTTGATACAATATGCTGCTCATATAAAGTAAATAAGTACAAAGCATAATGTGAAATTATACCTTCTCTACCATGTACTTGAGACCTTGAGCTGAAATGGCTCAACTGAAAAAGCTCCCTCACTCCCAATGAGTAGGAAGGTGGCTATGAAATCCTCTCTATCACCATCCAGGCTATGCATATCTCCATATGTTGATGTATGTCCTGCTATATTCCCTCCCAAGTGAACTCCTCTAACAAAATAAGATATGCATCAAGGTGCATAGCTAGGAAGTCCTCATGTGCTACATGTAATAGTTTCTGCTTGAGACTAGATGCCCTAGTCAAGAAGATTCTACCATAACAATAGATGACCATATCATCCACCATGTATCTGTCATCTCCCTTTGGGTCATCAAGAACCATGCATGCACCAAGATCCTTGGAGTACTCTACCAAAAGATGAGACCTCCAATACGGATCAATCCTCCTCATAGACATCGCTGGTGATCTAGCATGTGAAGCTCCCCTCACACTGCTGCCTGCTACTTTGACATCGCCCATGCCAAATTCATCCTCCAAAATTCTTCCATGCCCATCATGCAAATGCTCATGCTCAAATAGTGATGGTGTCCTTTGGATGTTGGCCTCCCATGAGAAGTTGTCATCCACAAGGAATCTCCCAAGCTGGGCCAAAGTAAGCATGAGTGGCCTACATCCACTCCTATGTATGAAAGAGTCCTACCTCAAAGGAAGTATCCTCTTCCTCTCCAAATTTGTGGAGCAGTCATCTTGCATCATGAAGACGCCATCCTCCATCCCTACAGCAAACTCTGTCAGTGCAGTATAACTCATGAGAGTGGGTGATACCGAAAATGAGAGTGTCTCCCTCCTCCTTTAGTTTATCCCAAACTCTCTACGCTGTGTTGGACTCCTCCAATGTCTTCACCTCTCTAGAATCCAAGAGTGGTGAATCAAGTGAAAATATTCCCCTCATCAACTCTAGCTCAGGTGGCCTCCTAGGTGGAATGCCTCCATATAGTGAGACATCAAATTTAGAAGTGGACTGTATGTATGAGTGGACTGATTTGTCCCTCTCTTCACTACGCAGTACAATATCCTCCTCTAGTGTAAAAGCTTTCTAGAATAGATAAGGGTGCATCAACCCTTGATGTTGATCCTTCTCTTCCTCCTCCATCTCACAAACCCCAAAAACTGTTACATATGGCTCCAGAATTGTGCCTTTGTTTCCATATGTTGAAACATTTGGAATTCCTTGCAAAGATACAAGGGATCCTCTAATAGAAGCAATGGCTCCCCTTTCACCTCCATGTGGTGATGGATCTCCTCCCAATGGGACAACGCTATTAGATCTCTTATTCTTATCCTCCCCATCAATAATTGAGATTACCTCATCATCAAGGAGAGACCCTAGATCTTGGTCATCTCTTGAAGGAAGTACCTCCATGAATTAACAAATGGAAGAGGACCCTTCACACAGTGGGGATCTTGCCCTTAGCAAGCCATCATACATGTTTACATCCACTTCAGAAATATGGAATGGAGTTTGTTTCATGGTTCCCTCTAATGCATGCAAAGTGTTTGATGTTTTGATACATAGAGTTTCACAGTGATTTTCATCAAATTTCCTCACCAACCCTTTAGTGAATCCATCATATGATTCTACATTTTCATGATAACATGAAATAGAATTTTCAAACCACCAACCAAAAGCTATACCTTTTAGTTGTAGCGCTGCTCCTCCAATGGCCTCATCTTCTTCCTCCATTCTCCTTGCAGTGCAAGTGGGCAATGAACTGCACTGTGGATCTGCATGTGTGGTTGAATTCCCACACCCATCATGTAATATTCTGAAATGGAAATCAACATATTTTTCTCCACTGAAATGTTCCTTTCTCGGAAATATGAACAAGGCTATGTCAGAGATGGACTGAGGGGGCTTTTACCAGTTATGTCACCTCTAAAGAGAGGATGAGAACTGGAGGCTATCTAGCCCTTTTTAGACTCTGCCTATAGCTATGAAAATATCTCTTCCTCGGGAAGATCTTGCTCAAGGGAATGAGCTACAGCAATATGAAAAACATAAGCATGAAGAGTAACTTGCTTAAACTTCTAAAAATTCTGGAGAACTCATAGCCATATTGTTATAATAATAGTAGCTACAAATGTATACAAATTCTTGAGGGAAATAATGCTCAAGATGAAAAATGCCAATCCTCAAGGCAGAAGTACAAGAATCATGAGATAAAAACTGCTATACATGTGAACCCTAGCTATGACTACGCAGTCAAATGGAGACACTCCAACATGTAAAATGGTAAATAAATAATATTACAATAATATCTCACGAAATGAGGGGGAGAAAGCTCTCAACCCTGGAAAACAACGCTACAACAATCCTATAAAGGATTAGCTAATAGATGTACAAAATATGAAGATAAAATAATGTCAGAGTTGTTGGGTAGCTACAGCAACTCAAAATACAGAATAGAAGGAGGAGAATGAATATGGCATGCAAAATGAAAAAACCTCCTCCAATGGATTCCTTAAGTGCAAGGTTGATCTCGGCACAAGAAATATCTTCCTCCAAAATGATGGAGCAAACCCCCACTACAGAAAAACTCAGAGATAACGTAGTCTATGGAAGGGAATGCACTGATGAAGGTGGGAGAAGCTTGGCCTACTACCAAAATATGCAAATCAGCTCTAGAAACCCTCTTTGTTGATCCTCCCAAAGAATAGGAACTCCTTCCTATGAGAAATGATACAAGAAATGGTGTTGTGGAATCTCCTCCACAGAAAAACCTGCAACACAACCCAATGACTACACTGTAGATGAAGAAGTGGCTATGGCCAAATGCCTGAATATGGAGAAATGAAGAGAAATCCTCCTTGAGCTACTCAAGTGAGGAGAGGAACTCCTAAACATGAATCCCTCATGCCAAAGGCAATGCAATTTAGCTGAACAGTTGGAGATTGCAAATAGACTCTAAATCTAAATCTTCAATAATGTTCTCTATGGCTGCCTCATCCTCCTTATATGAAAATTGATGTCTCCATGCCATGGAACCCACCCAATTAGAGTTTCTCACACAAGGAATCTCCCTCCCTCTCTAACTGCGTTGTCTTCCCAGGAAAGTTACACCCTCTTGTGTTGCATTGTTGACTTAGTCAACATGGCCTCATCCTTATGTGTTTGCCCCCTTTTTACACTAGGAGGTACAAAAATGGCTACTCTATGGATCCCTTCTCACTTCATGTGGAATTTTATTTATGCAAATGGGTCTCCTCACCCATTTTATTTATCTCCTAGATAATATGAGAAAAATTTTAATGTTCCAATTTATTTGCAAAAATTTGGAACATTACAGTCCTCCCCTCCCAAATATTGCTTGCCCTCAAGCAAGTGAAAGGATAAAATGTGTCTTATTCTCCTCTTCCTATAGCATCCCTATATGATGATCTCCTCCAAGTGCGGTGATGTTATCTCATCAATCCAATCCTCCACATTGCTCCTCCCTAGCATGCAAGTACCTGTCAAGCCATCATCATGTAAGGTATAGTGTTCAAGAGGATAGAAAATGGTGTGTAGAGGTCCCTCCTTGAGGAATGGAGTCTGAAATCTAATGGGAATTATCTCCCCCATATGTTCCATCCATCCCCAAGCTATGTGCCATGCAAATTGATTCACCTCCCAACTAGGAAACTCAGGGAAACTGTCATCCACCTTTGGCTCCGGCAAAGAAGGTGGGATGAAATCTGCACATGGTAGACCATATAGTCTACCCCACGCTGTCCATCTCTCCACTTAAGATAAGTTTAGAGAGTATAATTATCTTGGGCTACAATAATGTTGCCATCAAGTGGCAAGAAGAAGGCTAGGCCTCCCAAGGTATCTTCCCCAATGCTGCAAGACATGTTGGCCCAAACATCTCCATATGTGATGAGACAGGAATCATCCTCATATGGTTTCATACCCATCATATGGCTCACCCCATAATAGAAATTTTTTGCTACTCTAGTGGCCATACCAATTCTCATGTTCCCATCAGAACATGCAATGAAAAATATGTGAGGGACTCCTCCCTAAATGGACACATCCATCCTATGTGTCTCCTCCTCAATCCTGCTCCTCATAAAGGCATGAAAAATAGAATCATAAGGAGAAAATAGGAGCATCATGATTGCTGCCATGTGTAACAAATGAGAAGGACAATGATCCCTCAAGTGTAACCAGCGCAGCTTAGTGCTCCACTTCTTAGAGACTGATATAAATTGTGTCTGCTCAACCACCGGTGTGTTGCATCAATCTCCTCACAAGCTTGGGGAAGGTAAATGATACCTGATAAAAATTGAGCATGTCCTCCATGGTCTCTATCCTCCCCACGTCCTCCAAGATAATGGCCATTAGCCATGCTTATGGCCCCCACTAAACCATGAGGTTTAGCAAAATGTATGCTCCTCCTTGGAGCATTCTCCTGCATGTGTATGGTTAAGGGATGCATACATATATCATACAAATGATCATGTGAAATCAATGTACACCCATACCATGTTCTCTGCTCATATCAATTGAGGGACTCATAGATGAATCTCCTCTCATCCATACAGGAAAAAGGGGTGGCTGTGCTAATTCCCCCATCTCCATATGGTTGGTGCATCTCCTCCTATGCTGATCATCAGATGTCCTGTAGGTGAAAGAATCATTGGAGTATCCCACCAATAGCCGGGGGTTCCAATGCAGATCTATCCTCCAGAATGATAGCACAGGTAGTTCCTCATGAAGAACATCTGTCATATGGTTGTCCTCCTCCTTGACATCTCCTACGCCCAAGTCACAAATTGGAAGGTTGCTATCCTTCCTATGCTGCTTCTGCCACAACGCAGAATCTGCAATGAGAGTAGGTGTATATGAGGTTGAGGAAATGTATCCCTCCATCATGAGTCTATCCAAAAATCCCACTACTGTCTCAAGCTCTCCCAAGGCTCCCACCTCTATAGAATCAATGAGCGGTGCCTCAAAGTGTGAAGCAACCATCCTCCTCTGCTGAACTAGTCACCCCCTGGGTGAAATGTCTCCATGTGGTGAGACATCTCCATCAAGAGAAGACTGAACATATGGATGAACACTTATGTCCATGCCCTTACTGTGCAATCCAGCCTCCATCCTTGGTGCAATAACCTCCAAAAATGGATATGGGTGAATACTCCTCAACTCATGATGCTGGTTCTTCTCCGCATATCCTCCTTGTGACTCCATGGTTTCACACCTCTCTAATAATGGCACATGAATTGTGCCTTGATCTCCACACATGAGATCTTGGGGATCTTCCTGCAAAATTTCTCCATGCAATGAGACATCATTATCAAGAGATGACTAAATAGATGAATGGAGATAACCCTCCATGCTTCCACTGTGCAATCCAATCACCTCCTCAGGTGCATCAACCTCCATAGTTGAATAGGGATGTGCACTCCTCATCTCATGATGTTGGGCCTTCTCCCTACTTCCTCCTTGTGTCTCCACGGTTCCACACCTCCCCAACAATGGCACAGGTAAAACATGAGATGTGCCTTGATCTCCATACATGAGATCCTGGGGACTTCCTTGCAAAGATGCAAGCATCCATCTATGTGGAGCAAGAGCTCCTCTTC
>JAXQQM020085978.1:0-28582 GCA_034641835.2 Pinus albicaulis | reverse complement strand
TGTGTTATATTAATAAAACATTTCATTTCATCCATCCTCCTTGTATCATGTTTTGGAATGCGAGTGGCTCACTGTTTTTTGGTATGGATTCATCCTAGCTGATGCCCATGCTCGGATCAGTCAAGCACTTTAAATATGGCTCATGCATGATATTCTGTTCCATTATTCATCTAGCCATACTTCTGCTATATTAGTTGCTTTAGGAGGGTGCGTTTAAAATGCTATTATCATGTATGGATTCTTAGATTGGTAAGCCCATGCATGGTGGTATTGTATATCTGGGTATCAGCTCAATTTTAACTAGTATCTTCTCAATATTTCTTTCACTACATACAACTTCTGATAATTTGTGTCTGTGAAGTATTTCTGAATCGACTTTGGCACACGTGTGAGCTGTCTTTGAATTGTCGCATTTGCTTTTATATGGGAGTTTTGCATATTGCCTCTGCAGTAGTCCTTCCTCTGTGTCAGTTTCTGAAGGTCCTGGTCCCATTCAGATTAATTTTCCCTGTTTACAGGAGATAGCATGTGAGATGAAGCTGACAACTTCATACATTATATTATACGCTCCTTGCTATCCTAAGATGTCCTAGGCACTGGTCTATCACAACTCTAGGATTGACTACAGGCCCCGTTTGGGTAAATTGGTGTTTCAACTTCCCAAGGGCGTAACTTTGGCATATGATCTCTGTTTGATGCATACCATACCTCGTTAGAAATATATATCCGAGGAATAAAAATTTGGAATGAGAAACATCGGTTCATGGACCCATGTTTCTCTCCGTTTTCCCAAAAAACGTCGTTTAGGGCCTCAAAACGGCTCCGAAAGTTCAGGACCCGAAAAACTGCTAAAAATAGTAAGTTGTGCCAAAACTGAAAAACTGAAAGAGACAATGGTGGGGCCCCAAGTGGAATAGGTGGGTGACCACCAATATCCACCTGGATCAATTGCATTGTAAACGGATGCATTATCGGTTGAAGCCGACACCCTTTATTTCTTGAGCCTAAGTTGTTGAAAATGGCTAAAACCAATGAGGCATTAGAGTTGTTGAATAACCTCATTCATTCCAATGTTGATGATATGATAAAAATGAGCTAGAATGCTCTTTGTAATATTCAAAGTTGTTTGCAAAATGCACATGAGAAGATTGAGTTTTTTCAGTTGGAATCTCAGCTCCAACAAGATGAAATTCAGCAAAAGAGTCACCATTTTGAACCTGTTTCTGTTCAGAACATTGTGAAAGACTCCCATCAGCAGCAAGTCAATAAATTTCCAGTTGATTTCCATTCAGTTCCTTGTACTAGAGCAGATTGACATGCAGATGCAACAGTTCAACCTGCACTTCTCAAGCTCATCACCAGACCTTTGGGAAAACTTGTCCACAACAAACAGAACTGGTCTTGGATATGACAAGAATGTGTCATTTCATATTTGATTCCCACCAAACCCATCATATTTGAGTGTCGGATTCTGGCCCATGACGGTTCACCTGTGAGTTGTCGAGATCTGCTCCACTTCAGCAACAGCAGTTATGATTCCAACTCTTTGTAAACGAGTTGGCCATATGAAATATCACTCTTTTGATCTTCATCCATGCAAACACTGTGGTCGGCACACCCATTCTTCAGATAGATGCTTCAGACACAAGCCTCCTGCAAGAACCAAGATTCATCTTGGATGGATCGCTTCTTGGCAATGGGCATCAGCAGCCAAGAAGATGTTTAAGTCGCATGTCAGAACATGTTCTAGAATATTGAGCAAACTTGCAGTTGAGTTTTCGCCATCATCTCACCTTGTCCCTGACAGGGGGGAAAATGGTGGTCATGTACAAGCTTCGACGTCAGATCAAGCGAGCCTGAGCCACAATCTCTCATTCCATGTTCAGAGTTGTAGCCAGCAGTTCAAGCGAGCCTGAGCCATAATTCGTCATTCCAGATTCAGAGATGTAGCCAGAGACACGGATGCCCATGAGCATGCCTTCGGTTGGTGGACAACCTTAAACCATCATCTTTGGTTGGTGGATAACCTAAAACCATCACAGGTAGTAGACCTCCCTTCTTTGAGGTTGAAGGTCTCCCTTTCATATATGAGGGACACTTCCTCTAGCAGAAGCCTTCAGCTTCTTGCCAGCTTTGGTTGAGTTCCAGGAAATGCTTCAAGAATTCCAGTGTTGTTGGTCATCCTTAAACCATCACAGGTTGTAGACCTCCCTTCTTTTAGGTTGAAGGTCTCCCTTTTTTATGAGGGACAATTCCTCTAACAGAAACTTTCAACTTCTTGCCAGTTTTGGAAGAGTTTCGGGAACTGCAACAATTATTGCGTTCTAGTATTGGTGGTCATCCTTAAACCACCTCTTTTTGCCAACATTTCAAAGAGTTAATTCAGCCCAAGTGCTACCATGTATACTTTGCAGATTTGTATTACAACTCTCTTCTTGGACTCACACATACCCCTTCAGATCAAGGGGGGGAATGTTGGAACACCTAATCCTCCATGGGTAGGTGTGGAATGTGAAAAGTCACAATGGAGTCCAAGTGACCTTGGAATGTGAAACCAAGAGTCACACCATTGTACTATAAATGTACATCATGTATAATGGAAAAATAATAGAGTTGCACGCTTATCCTTCTTTGTGTGTTGAGTTTCTTGTTGTGTGTGTGTTTATCTTTCTCTCACACCATGTGTGTGTTTAACATGATATTTCTTCATGCTTCTCGAGAAAGGAACACTTGTCTTATGCAACTCCTAGGGAAATGATCTTATTGTGTTCTTCCACTCTCCATGATGCATTCCTCTACTATGAACATGCTCCATTATTCCATTCAAATTTTCTCCCTCTTCGGTATTATGGAAGAAAGTTTTGTGAATCCCATGGTTGTTATGGAATTCACAACAACAACCAGTCCTTCCCCATACTTCCTTATAAACATTTCCCATCCATTTTTTACTTTCATGTTCCTATGGATATTTCTCCACGCTTCTTGAGAAGGACACACTTGTTGTCTACAACTTCTAGGGGAAAACCAATGTTCACTTCATTTGTGGATCATTATTGTGTCCTTTCACTCTTGATGGAGCATTCCTTTTCCATCAACATGCTCCATTATCTTATTCAAATGTTCTCTCTGTCTAGGATTATGGAAGAAATATATGTGAATCCCATGGTTGCTATGCCTAGAATAAAAATAAAACCACATGCACTTGTTGGTAAGGGCATGTGGACGTTGGGGGATTCATTGTTGAGATTTTGAGAGGAAATGGGATGATTTTGAGGGTAAAACAATGGTTGGAATGCCCACAATAATTGAAGCAAACACCACAAACCTGCAACGTTGTTAGTGTTTATCATGAACTATTTTGGCCAATTGATTCTTCTCCAATTCATTTAAAATAGGACATCAATGGTCTTGGACTCTTTTGCTTGCACTAGAAGGAAAGAAGAACACTAAGGGATTGCGGAGGAAAGAAAGGGAAGATCTTCCTTGTGCTAAAAAAGAGAAGAGAGTAGAGTGCTATTATAGGGTGATAATTGCATGAAGGCTTGAGGTGTTCAATAGTAAGGAACTTGGCTTTGAGATGAGAGTAATGGATTCCAATAAGTGAGATTAAAGCTCAACATGAAATTCATTCACCCTAGTCATATAGTGATATGCCTTAGTATAAAATCCACAGTTGATTTCTTTAATGAGGAGTAGATCACTCCTTAATAACAATTTGATAAACTTACCTTCACTTACAAGTATTTATAATTATCCCCCGATACAATAATGCATATCAAATATTTTTATAATTCAATAAATTTATTGAATAATATATAAATTTGAAAATATACACAACTATTTCTATTATTATTGATTACATATAAAAATTTGAGATCATATTTTAAATTTAACCTAACAAATAGTCAATTAAAAGGAAATTTTTAATATGGAATAGTCATTTAAATATGTAACAAATTAATGTCAAACTTAAATATCAACAATTTCTACCAAATTAGATGATGAAATTCAAAATTACAATAGGACAACCATACAAATTAAGTGTTTGATAAATGAAAATAGACATCAATACATAATTAATACATAATAAGCATCAAAACATTTACTTCATAATATATTGAAATTACAAAAAAAAAAAAAAGTAACTTGTAACTTTATTTTAAATTATAAAAATATTTAATATATTTTAAATAAATATATTTTAAAAAATATGGAATGATTCTTAATCATGGAGATTTATCCTCATTTTATCATGGAGATTTTAATTTGTAAGTAGACTTCGTTATAATATCACTGGTCAATATCATGGCTTATCAATACCATATTCTCCAAAAATAATACTTCATAAGACACTTGATGACATTTTTCTATTAATCAATTTAATAAAAACGTAACTACTCTAAAAATAAATCTAAAATTTTAATTTATATATATTACGACAAATATTTTAAAATATTGATACAAATTAGATCTATATTATTTAATTTAATAATTATTTATAATAAAATTAAAATTAAAAAAACCTTATTCTAAAATAAACATGCTACTATTTCCTAAAATATTAAACATACAAAAATATAAAATATTTTAAATCTATATCATTAATTTAATAATTACTTATAATTAAATTAAAAATTTAAAAACCTTAATCTAAAATAAATATACTACTATTTCTTAAACATACCAAACAAAAATAATAAATAAAAATAAAATAAATACTAAACATACAAAAATATTAACTATTTCCTAAAATACTAAACATACAAAAATATTAATTCTATCCATTCAAACACTCATGGTGGGTCATTAACTACAGGTTCAAAGGTCACACCAACATTAAATCCAAATAATATTATAAATAAAAATTATAATAAAATCACCCCCAAAAATTGAAATCTGTGATCCATATTTAATTACTTTTCAACTCAATCAATAAATGACAAGTTCATGTCCTTTCAAGCTATTTATTGAACAATTATTTGCAGTTTTAATGTTATCCATTCTTTCAGCTCCATGGGTTTTCAGTCTCTTGAAAATTCAACGTATCATTACAGTGGCTGATTGTCCACAAGCCCCATGCTTTCATTTCCGAGTATTCCTCAGGATTATAAATTGGTCCTATTCATCCATAATATTCTACTTTCCTCTATAATATTCTCCTTTCCTCCAGTTCAAGAACCCATCTAGAAGGCCACAAGAGGACATCAACTTTGCATGGACTTTTGGCTGTTTTCATGGAAATTTCATTCACAAATCACCATAATTCTAATTTCCCAGTATCTTCATCAACATTCTGACTATCCATGAAGCGTACGCTTATGAATCTGGTTTAATATCATTGTTAGCAAGGTGTCCTCCTTTTTGTTGCTGAACTGGCCCAGAGTAAACATCAGGGCCATAGTGTCTGTCCGAAGGATAATCCTTTTCATGGCTGTGATTTCTCCATGTCTTTTCAATCTCGACTCTTCCTTCTTGTTGATGGCTCATGGCCAATATGTGGACAAATTCATGCAGATTTATAAGAAGAAGCTGCTGGAACACCACTAACGGACACGCAGATTTATCGTGTTCTGTACTATGATGGTTCATACTTCATAGACCGTCTATAAATCTGTTTCAACTTGCATTGGATTATCATCATTCAGCATTTTCAAGAAAACCCATATCCGTAACGACTGATAAATCAATTGATTCCAGTTGAGTTGTACATTATTCTTCTGCTTGGGTGCTTTCGCTGTAAATTTATTTCAGGTGAGATCCACCTCTGTTACTGTAGCGTGTATTCCTCCATTGAATTTCAGTTCTTTGCTCTTTCTGATGATTTGACAATTCATAAATGGATACCCATTAGTTTAATCCTCATGAATTGGTCTGCCCTGAATGTACGGTTTTTTCGTTTTTTTTTTTTTTTTAATTGTAGATTATTTTGTAAATCTTGGGTGTTCATTTTATTTTGCTAAATGATTATTGATTAGTTCAAGACAATCTTGAAGTGAACGAACATGGTTACTGTAACGTTCTCTGGTTTACACCATGAAAGCTTGTGGAGATTTTTGTTTGATTTTTGTTTTCCTTATTTCTTTTTATCCTGAGTGTGCCCACCAACAGTAATTAACATTGCCTGAGCCAGCTTAATGGTAAGGTTCCATCTTATTCCCATGTTACCTTGACATAGCTCAGTCAGGTAAGACCTTTCAGGGTCTTATGTGGGCTATAATGTAAGGTAAGTCAGGAATAACCTGAACCTGACCCAGAGAGCTCAGGGAAGGTCAGTGTCATCCTGTTTGTTAGAAGAGTTGGTCATGAAAGGGCTCACTGAGCTCTCCAAAGGTAAGAGATAACCTGACCTGTATAAAACCCACCAATACACAAAAAAGAGAATAGAACAGTTCTTTTTCTATATCACACACACACATACAAACCTGCAAAGAGAATTGTTAGGACTAATGGATCATTTGGTGACAATGCAGACAATGGCTTCCACCATGTCAATTACCACCTCTCAGACTGCCTGTTCATCAAGCAAACACTTTTCAAAGGAAATTCTAGGTCAGAAGATTGCCCTTTATCTTGCTCCTCTTCCTAAGTTCAAGCATGTCCCTAAAGTCATTACTGTCCGGAACCAGCAAGGGGAAACTAAAGAGAGGAGTCAAACGGAGGTTCAAAATGGGAGAAGAAGTTTGGTGGGAGGGGTTCTGGGGTCTTTAGGAATAGGGTTATCTGTTGCCCAGCGAGCTAACGCTGAGGATTCTCCAAGCCCTACATCATCCCGGATGTCGTATTCGAGGTTTCTGCAGTACTTGGATGAAGACAGATTGAAGAAAGTGGACATTTTTCAGAATGGAACAGTGGCAATTGTGGAGGTTGTATCCCCTGAGCTTGGAAATAGGTTACAGAGAGTGAGAGTACAATTACCTGGTACGAACCAGGAGTTGCTTCGGAAATTGAAGGTCAAAAATGTTGATTTTGCTGCCCACCCAATCGAAGAAAACATGGCTGATTTCATCTTTAATTTATTGGGAAACCTGGCCTTTCCTCTTATCCTCATTGGTACTCTGCTTTTGTACTCTAGAAGATCACAGAGTGGCATGGGAGGCCCTGGAGGACCTGGATTTCCTTTGGGTTTAGGAAGGTCAAAGGCTAAATTTGAGATGGAACCGAATACTGGCATAACCTTTGATGATGTTGCTGGTGTAGATGAAGCCAAGCAAGATTTCAAGGAAATAGTGGAATTTTTGAAGAAGCCAGAGAAATTCACTGCAGTGGGAGCGCGAATTCCTAAGGGGGTCTTGTTGGTAGGCCCTCCTGGAACTGGAAAAACATTGTTGGCAAAAGCAATCGCTGGTGAAGCAGGGGTCCCCTTCTTTTCTATTTCTGGGTCTGAATTTATAGAGATGTTTGTAGGAGTAGGAGCCTCTAGGGTTCGTGATCTTTTCAAGAGGGCAAAGGAAAATGCGCCTTGTATTATTTTCATAGATGAACTCGATGCAGTGGGAAGGCAGAGGGGAGCAGGAATTGGTGGAGGCAATGATGAACGAGAACAGACATTGAACCAATTGCTTACTGAGATGGATGGATTTGAAGGGAACACTGGAGTGATTGTCATTGCAGCCACCAATCGAGTTGATGTGCTGGATGCGGCTTTACTTCGGCCTGGAAGGTTCGACAGACAGGTAATTAAAAACCTTCTTCCCATAACTTCAATGGATGGTAGATATTGAGGTACTTAGAGATTTGCTTTTATATTTGTAATAGCCCCAAAGAGCCTCAGTGGATTTAGTACTCATGTCATTTTAAAATCATAGCGTATCTTCTGTCAGCTTTGATGAATCTATAGTGTACTGACATCATCCAGAAATGCTAGAGCCTAGGAATTAAATGTTGGATTCCAAAGAACAAAGCAACTGCTCCGTCTTTCTGGTTGCATTGTCCAAGGCAAACAACAAATAGTGTATTGACATTCATGTTGAAAGCCTGCTAAAGCGTTTTGTGTTAAAAGAAATGTAACACATTGAATTCAGTTGGGGAACTGAAGATATCGAAGTGATGCGAATTATCATTCACCAACAAATTTTAATGGATTACAGGTTACTGTTGATGTTCCTGATGTGAATGGTCGCAAAGCAATCCTTAAAGTCCATGCTAGCAACAAAAAACTGGATAAAGATGTCTCACTTGATATTGTGGCAATGAGAACACCTGGCTTTAGTGGTGCTGATCTTGCGAACCTCTTAAATGAAGCTGCAATTCTTGCTGGAAGACGAGGAAAGCAATCTATATCAGTGAGGGAAATAGATGATTCAATAGACAGGATTGTGGCTGGTATGGAGGGCACAGCAATGACTGATGGAAAAAGCAAGAGTTTGGTGGCTTACCATGAAGTTGGGCATGCAATTTGTGCGTAAGTGATCTGAAATAAATCTTTGCTCTAGTCTAGAACATGTTTATGTTTATTATCTTTGCACATGCCAGGCTCCAATGAGTCAAAGGATGCATTAGCAATCTGTACTACAGGAGTAACATATTTTTATCAGGCAACTGAATCCTCTTTTTTTATTGATGTGATAATGCCAGCACATTGACTCCTGGGCATGACCCAGTTCAGAAAGTTACTCTTATACCTCGAGGACAAGCACGGGGTCTTACATGGTTTTTGCCAGAGCAGGACCCTAATCTTATTACCAAGGAGCAAATTTTTGCTCGTATTGTGGGGGCTCTTGGTGGCAGGGCTGCTGAAGAAATTATTTTTGGTGAAGCTGAGGTCACATCAGGTGCAGCTAGTGATTTGCAGCAGGTGACACAAATAGCAAGACAGGTAAAACTATTGAAGAGTAACGATTACCGATGGGTATAATTTTACTGGAACAGAACATGGTTTCAGATTTTTCATCTTTGGGTGCACATTTCTATTTTTTTCTTCTTCTTTCTTCTTTTCAAGTTTTGAAAATGCATCTTATATTTCATGATTAAACATGATAGAAATACATCTAAAATGATACATGATGCCAAAGAGAGTGGATACACAGGTACCCCTTCCCAACATAAGCAAGGGAAGCATGCCCTTTTTGGCATCGACCTCTACAAAATTTGTTTCAAAATATGGCTAAATGTAGTGGACATTGTACCATTTTCCCCTGTATTTTGTACTGACTGTGCACTGGGAAAGCAATTAATGGAGCTCTTTTGTATCTCACAGATGGTTACAGTCTTTGGGATGTCTGAAATTGGTCCATGGGCTTTAATGGATCCTGTATTTCGAAGCAGCGATGTTGTGCTGCGCATGATGGCAAGGAATTCCATGTCAGAGAAGCTATTAGAAGACATTGATCAGGCTATAAAGAATATTACAGACAAGGCATACGATATGGCTAAAGGCCACATAAGAAACAACCGGGCGGCAATGGACAAGATTGTAGAGGTCTTATTAGAGAAGGAGACGCTTTCAGGGGATGAATTCCGAGCCCTGCTATCCGAATTTAGGGAGATACCAGTTGAAAACAAGGATGTCAAGGCTGCTCCTGTACTAGCATCAACTTATGCATCTGGCTGAAAACTTGGTGGACATTTCAGCATGTCATATTGTAATATACAATAGATTGGAAACTTAGAGTTCCATCAGATGTACGATATGTACAGTTTGCTTTTATAATTGGAATTGAATAATTCACTAAAAAAATTATCCTTTTTTGGCAGACAGTGGACTATATCCTCATTGTCTCAGATTGCCTATCTTGTTGGCATAAGTAGAATATAAAATTCAAATTGAAACCCTAAATTTGTCATCTGCAATAAAAATTCTGTGATTTCGATTAAGCCAGATATTGCTGTTTTACCAAAACAAAATGGATTACACTAAAAGGGATGTAGCACTAGTCCATCAAATGATTCTTGACTTATGTGAGATCGCCATCCAAAAGGCTTGATACTACTGTGATAATAGAGGCGCAGCGCCATGATCATGCAAGGATCGAAATACTTGAATTTGCAATCCAACCTAATGGCCCATGGAGGGTCATGAGCTTCAACGTTCGTGGATGTACTACCGAGGCAAAAGAATGAGTGTCCTATGAAAAAAAGTGGAAATTTCTTCTGAAAGTTCCGATTCCCTGCTATTTATCTGTGTTTTTTCTATAGCGCCAACCAGAGAACAGGATTGACTTTAGCTCATACAATTTAGAAAAGGCCTTTGTTTTTTCTATAGCGCCAACCAGAGAACAGGATTGACTTTAGCTCATACAATTTAGAAAGGGAGTTGTCTTTAGTGCGCTTTTTGGAGTTTGGGTGTCTGAAAAAGTGAAAACTTACATTTGATTAGTATTATTTAAATGGTTTTTTAACTGTATATATAATATATATGGATTTAGTCTGAAAATTCAATTATTCAATTTTAGTCAGATTTTAAAGAAATTTGATCTATTAAATGGTACAAAATTATTTACCAAAATTGTAATTTCAAAAAAAACTAGCTAAATTTAAAAAAAAATGGTTGAAAAAATCCACAAAAATATTTGTGAAAGTTCACACTAAAAACAACTCATTTAAAAAATTTCCATAAACTCGTTTAGAAAGTTTCTATAAACACGTGTTACTTGAGTTTTCTCATTACAGGATATTATTCCTGCCAGATTTTGACTTCACTTCTTTTCCATGAGACCATTCCCACCCTAGTTTTTACCATTTCCTCTCAACGATCATATATACAAATATAATATCTTTCAATATTCACCGTGTCAGAAATACTATTAATGTTATAGACTAATAACATATAACAATATTTTGGTTTATATAATGATGGTATGGTATAGAAAAAGGGAGTGCATTAATGAGTGGATTAATTTATTTGTTTAATGATTCTTTTAAAAGTAAGTTTTAAGTTTTGTTTTGTTTTGATATAATATTTTTTTAAATTTTTTAATGATAGGGATTTTCTAAAATGACAAAAAATTGGGAAAAGTTTAGTTTTATAGTGAAAGTTTCGTAAATCGTGTGAAATTTAAATTTATTTTGGAAAAAATCTTTTAAAATTCGTGAAAGTTTTTCTTAATGATAGTCATTTTCTAAAATAACGTAAAATGAAAAAAGTTAAGTTTTATAATGAGGTTTCATAAATCAAGTGAAATTATAATTTTTTTGGAAAAAAATCTTTCTAAAAATTGTGAAAAATGTTTATTTATTAAATTATTTTTAAAAAAATTTCTAACCAATCAAAAGTGAGTATGGTAGGTTTTAATAAAATATTTCATCATATTAGGTTTTAATAAAAGACTTTATGATAAAATTATGTATAAAATAATGAATAGATAGTAAGTTTGTAACATCAAACCACTCTTATTACAAAGTTATTATGAAATGTATATTATTAAATAAAATTTTAACTTAGTAAATAATATTAAAGGAGCTAGATCATTAATAGACTAATGGTAAGGTGGTCAATGGTGCTTGATATAGTTAGCAAATTTGATTCTCATACACTTTAAGTCAGTTGGAGGGTTGTAGTTGAAATTAGATTGACTATCATTAGAACCCAATGAAATTTCTATTGATTATATTGAAGAGAGGAATAATTATACCATAAACAAATCTACCTCCAAGTTCACTTGAAGAGATAGAGAACTACCTTGACAAAATCTGTTAGGAATCTGTAATTTTAGTAGATTGGTGAGACTAAAACTGCAGAAGCAACATCGTTTCAACCAACTTTGGGATTCTAGGATCTAGCCCTCCTGAATCCGGAGAGGGATCTCTCCAATAAGTGCAAAGATGGATTTGTCTTTGAAGTTTGGGGTTATGATATTAGGCTAGTTATGAAGGCCAAGGGTTTGTTTGTTTTTTGGGTGGTTGAGCATGATTACTATTTGAGGTGGAAAGTTCTGAGTGCAAAAAGTTTCAAAGGTGAGAAGTTGCAAGCAATCAGAGTAAGCTTCGACCAAAAAGATAGACAATTGCAGGTTTTAGTCCATTGGGCTATGGAGTCATAATAGGATTTAATTGGAATAGCAAGAGGCAAGAGTGGTCCATGGGGCAAGTCATCTATGTCTAAGGATCTCTTTGAAGATTGATTTATGGAATGGAATGATACAATAAGAAGGAGAAATAAACAGATGCAGAAACAAGAGCAGCCCAGGATCTGGTAAGTACTTTGAAACTAGCCAGCCTTTGACATGAACTCAAGAAAAACATAAAAGTAAACTAGGATCTGGTAAGTACTTTGAAACTAGCCAGCCTTTGATACACTTTCAATAGAAAACATCTTAAAACAAAGGGAAACTTGAAGGCAACTTTTGGAGTAGAAACTAGCGGGCCGGGCTCACCACAAATCCTCTCCTAGCTCTGCTTTACTTGGTTACTTTCAAGACAAACACAAAGATAACACAAAATGGCCTAAGATCTGGTAAGTACTTTTAAACTAGCCAGCTTTTAACACATTCCAAGGGAAACATCCAGATAGTTGTGGGGATAAAACTGGGACCAGGGCTCACCATATCTTCCTCAGTTCATCTTCACAAAACATATACTGAAAATAACATTTAAGAATAACATTCAGCTAAGGCAATAAGATGAGGGAACGCCAGCATTCCTATGCTTAAACTGAATTAAATCATTCCTAAATAACACAGATTGGAAGAAAACATATATATAAAGATTTTCAGTCAGAGAAGGTTACTGTTGTACAGTAGATCCTAACTCTATGCATGTTGTTCTTTATAAGAGAATATGAAACACAGTGAAAACAGAAACAAAATAACAAGTTACAATTAGAGAAACATCACCGTCAACATAGACCAGGATCCCATAAATCAGCTTGTATTGATGCTCCAAACCAGTTACAGCTTTAAGTCCAGTGCTTTAGTTTAGCAACCATCTACACATCTCAGCCTAACCTATCTATTACAAGCAGAGCTCCAAGAGCCAGTGAACACTATTTACAATCAGAAATTTAAGCTCAAGTGTATATCAAAGTTCTGCAACCAACCCCTCACTCATCTTCTGCAGAAGTATATATAGAAGAATGAGGAGGTGAGATCTGATAAAATATCTCCAATTACAATTAATATAGATTTAATGGCTTCTTGGCCTTTGAGGGGCTCAATGAAGAAACTTACATGGGTGCACTCTGTATTAAATGTTTTACATAAATTTTAAGCTCGGTGGGAACTTTTGTTGACCTTTGAGGCTCTGTGTGGCATCGAAGTAACTCTGCAGATGTTTGTCATTAATTTCCTTGGCAGAGTTTCCTCTTTGGCTGCGTTTTGAGACAAATATCTGATCCTGATCAATAAATTCAGCCTCTGATTGAATACTTTGAGGCACAGGTGGCATCGTGGTAGCTAAAGGGATCAATTTGCCTCATTTGTGGCGGTGGAGGTTTTCCTGTCGATAAAACACTTCAGATTTTATTTAAACTATGTTTTACTTTGGTATTAGGCTTTTGATAATTGTTCTTAGCTGTGATCCCCACAAAATCTATCTTTAATCTTTTCCTCTGATAAATTTTGGTCTTCGTCACTGATACTCTCTGGCTGCGCCTGATTCATGGTTTTTGCTGATGTACAGGGCTGTGCAGGGGCGATATGGCATCAATTTCTGAAGAAACACTGATGAAACGTGAAAATCGATCCTGCGAAGGATTTTCTTTGCTGAATTGGGAGCAGGAGGATCGTCACTCTCCGCCTTTGAAATTTCTTGAGTTATGGCGAAAAAACCATAGAAAACCCTGCACAATACAAACAAATATTAAAAAATCATGCATATATAGGTTTATTGCTGTGGGGGACACATGGGGGAAGCATGGCCATTGGATGGCATCATCCAACGGTCAGGATTGATCAGGAGAAGTGATAGAGAGGGTGGAAGATTTGTTTAAATCAGAGCCATCGATCGCGCAGAGATCGATGGTCGGGAGCCGAAAATGGAAAGTCAAAACGGAAAATTTTGACTGGGAAACGAAAATGGGCGATGAAATATGAATCGTCGATCTGCAGATCAGATCGACGGCAGAGGTTAACTGGATGCCGCGCCGTAGCCCGGTTAACTGTTGGGCATCTTCGGTGAGCGATAGTCATTGGATGGCCTGCCCCAGATCGGACGGTGGACAACGATATCGCGCAGGGTCCATGTCTAAATGTTAACGCATGATGGACGTCAGTTTTATGAACAGTGCCCAGGCCACGCGTCAACCGATGAGTGGAATTGCTGGCGATCGGGAAAAAACCGTCGTAGCCCAAAGGTGGTGCGATGAATACCGCGCAGTTTTTGGATAGGTGAGTGGAATGTGGGGACCACCAAGGAGATAGACTCCACACCGTCGATCTGCAGATCAGATCAACGGTGGAAATCGGCTGAAATTTTGAACCGGTGGAAAATTATAAAATAATTACAAAACCCAAAGTTTTGAAAATAACATAAGGTTTTTAATATTTTCGGGGTGGGATATGTATTATGTGGCTAGGCGCCCGTCTGCGGGGCCGCAGGTTACATGGAGGAGGGGGCTTAAGACTTAGCCCGAGGGGGCTTAAGTCCACACCATAAAAATGTGATTTTTATGCTTTTTGAATCATTTTCCAAGGAAATTGGGGGTTCCGATAAGGCAAAGAAGGAGTCTTTAAACCTTATAAAAGTGAATTTGATGAAGGGGGAATGGGAAAAACATAAAAAATGAGGGATTTTCATGGGAAATAGAGGGATATAAAATGAGGTTAGCTTTGGAAAAAAGGGAAAACGGGAAAAAGGGTCTTGCAGCAGTATTCTTTCTTGGGAATCAACAGGATTCTGAAAGGGGAATAGGCACAGTAGTGAAGATTTGAGGACAAAGGCAGGAGGCCTTCAAGAGTCTTCAAGAGCCAACAATTTTTAGTAATAAAATTTTTTCCTTGAAGGCTCAAAAATTATTAGCCACCTTTTGATATAACAAATTTTATAGGTGGCTAATAGTGGCTCCACTTGGGGATGGTGCCTTCTTGAAGGCATCAAGGACTTCAGACCTGCATTCTCTGGGAGGCTGAGCTGTGCCTGATCCATTATGTTCTCTGGGAGGCTGACTTGTGCCTGATCCATTATGTTCTCTGGGAGGATGACCTATGCCTGGTCCATTGGGCTACCCTTCCTTTCTGTGGATGATGTGCTTTGAAAACATATTAGCAGTCATGAAAACAATGGACCTTCATCAATACAATCTTTCTACCTACCCAATCCTACTGGTCTAACATTTTTTCTTCATTAGAGTGCACTTGGATTCGCAAAATATTTTCACAACATTTTATTCTTTTGAAAGCAGGAAATCTAATCTATTTCTACTCCTTATTTCTCCCTGAACTCAGATTAAACAGTTGAGTTCAGATGCTTCTCTACCTATTCTACCATCTGTTGGGATTAAACTGTCCAACAGGTTTTTATTCTCTAAATTCTAAAACATAAATTTAAAAAAAGTCAAGTCAAGATTAAGTTTTTTGACCTGCTGTGGTCTATGGGATAAAAACAAGCTGCACATAGACATTGTTTTACAGAAAATTAAGTCAAAATGGGAGGCTTAAGATCTGAAAATTGAAAACACTTCCTTCATCTTTTTAACAGCTCTGTTTTGAATTTTGTTTGAGATGTTCCTCCTTTGTTCTCTGGTTCAGATTTTGAGCTAATTAGAACCAGATTTACATCTTTTTTGACTCAGAAAAATAAAATAGATTTGAGTCATATCTCTTTGGAAACTTAGGTTCATATTTTGAACATGTTTGAACCTTTGATTTCTATCGTAATCTATCTACTGATAAGCCAATATTAAATAGTTTGGAAAATCGAATTCACTATCCTATCAACAGAAAATTTAAAACTAATTAGTCAATATTAGGTTGTTTGACTAACTAGAAGTGTGTTTTGTAGGAGTGGCATTTAATCTTGTACACTTTCAGAATTTGTTTCTCTTTTTTGGTATGGGGCTATACCTTTCTTTTTTTCACAATCTTCCCTCTTTTATTTCTTTTCATTGTTTTTGTATTTTTGATTTTTACAACTTTGAATGCAATGGTGGATGAAATATTTATAGTGGAAAAAAGATAAAAAGGCTTTTGGAACATAACATGGATCAAGAGAAGTAATGCTTAAGCATCCTGCCATTGACAGGACCCCCAAACAATTCTGCTCCATTCAACTCCTGCAAGAAAAATGCATTGTTACCAGCAGTTGAATGAATAGAGTAAGGGCCAAGCCATAAGTTGTCAAATTTTCCATGCTTTCCCTTCTCTTCCCTCCTTGAGTCCCACTTTAAAACTTGGTCCCCAATTTTGAAATTGCTGGCCTTTGTTCTTCTGTCAAAAATATTTTTAATGCTATCCTGTTTCTGCAATGCTTTGTTATAAACTTCCTCTTTGGTTTGCTGAAGATGAATGGTTTGATATATCCTTCTGATCATGTCATTATTTTCAGTTTGTAACTCTTGAATCAACTTCATCACTGGTACACCAAGGCTGTTTGGAAAAATTGCATCAGTACCATACACAAGCTGGGAAGGTAACATACCAATAGATTTCTTCAAAGTCAATCTGTCAGCCCACAATGGATGAACAATCTTTGTGTGCCAAGACTTTTTTTTATCCTCCAACAGTTTCTTGATTATGTTCACTAAAATTTTGTTTGAGGATTCTACAAGTCCATTACCTTGGGGGTAATAGGCCGTGGAATGCCCCAATGTTATCTGATATCTGTGACAGAAATCAACCATCTTGTTTGATCTGAATCCTGCTGCATTATTAGTGATAATCTTGGTAGGACATCCAAATCTAGAGAGAATGTTAGTCTCCATAAATTTTATGATAACTGAATCATTGGCCTGCCTACAAGGTATGGTTTTTATCCACTTAGTGAAATAGTCTGTGGCAGTGAGAATCCATCTATGCTGGGCAGAAGATGGGGGATGAATTTCTCCTATGAAGTCAAGTCCCCACTGTTGAAAAGGAGCTTCAACAGTAATGGGATGCAAAGGTAGGGGTAGCAATTTTCTTTTTCCTTCAAAAAGTTGACATTTATGACAGGCTACGATCATCTTGTGCACATCATGGAAAAGAGTAGGCCAATAGAAACTAGCCCTCAAAAATTTGTTTCCTGTTGTCTTCCAGTACAAATGACCTCCACACTCTCCTTCATGGAACTGGTATTTAACCTTTTCTGCATCAAACTCAGGCAAACATTTAAGCAATACACCACTTGCATTTTTCCAGTAAAGACATCTATCAATAATGCAATAGTTTACAGCTTTCAATTTGAGGAATCTTGCCTTTGTTTTTGTCAAACCAGGAGGTGTATTCAAATTAAACAAAACATAAACAATATCAGCATACCAAGGAGAATTCATAAAATGATCTTCAACAATAGGAGTTGAGAATTCTTCTTGGTCATCCAAAGCATTAATCATATTGATATCAAGAACTTCAAAATTGGATTCAGCCATTAATCTAGCTAGACCTTGGCCTTTGATGAGTTTAGTGGGTTTTATCTCTAAATCATATTCAAGGATAACAACGATCCACTTACCTCTCTTACCATCTGGGTCCTGTGTTAGAATGTCTTTAACAACTGAGTTTGGGACAAAGGCAATGATGTGTGAGTGAAGAATGTATACTCTAAAGTCTTTTAAAGCTTTAACCAAAGCAAAATCTTGCTTCTCCATGATGTTGTACTTTAGAGGGGCATCCCTCAATGCCTTGCTAAAGAATGCAATAGGCTGCTCTTGTCCTTGCGAAATTTTCTGTAAAAGAACAACAGCTATGGTATGTTCTGATGCAAATGAAAAAATATAAAAATCTTTTGAAAAATCAGGACTTATAAGAACCGGTGTTTTGGTTAACGCTTGTTTCACAAATTCAAAGGACTTCTTTGCTTCCAAGGTCCATTTTACCCCTTGCTCCTTTTTTAACATGTTTTTGATATTCCTAAGGAGCTCAGCCAAGTTGGGGATGAACCTTCTCAAAAATTTAATCTTTCCAATGAAAGATTGCAACTCCTTGATGTTCCGGGGATGAGAGATTTGCAATATGGCCTCAATCCTCTTTAGATCTATCTTAATACCCTCCTCAAAAATAATGTGCCCAAGAAGTTTACCTTCTTGGAGACCAAATAGTGTCTTCTTAGGGTTTAAGCATATTCCAAACTTTCTGCATTTGTCGAAAACTTTTCTTAAATGTTCTAAGTGCTCTTCTTCTATTTTTTAAAACACAGTGACATCATCAAGGTATATAATGATGAAGAAACCCAGTTCTTCCGAGAATTCTATGTCCATGGCTCTTTGAAAAGTTTCTCTAGCATTCATTAGACCAAAGGGCATTTTCACATACATGAAAGTGCCCCATGGTGTAGTAAAGGCTGTCTTTAATTGATCAACAGGGTGAACTAAGATCTGATTGTACCCTGAATAGCTCTCCAACAAAGAAATTCTTTTAGACCCTACCACCCTTTGTAAAATATGATCCATCTTAGGTAAAGGGTAGTTTTATTTCAAGGAAGCTTTGTTTAGTCTCTAAAGTCTATACACAGCCTGATTTATCCATTTTTCTTCCTAACTGACACCAGATTAGACACCCATTCAAAATATCTAATAGGGACAATAATACCAGCTTCATACATTTTCATGATCTCCTTCTGAACCAAAGGCAACTGAATAGGGTTTATTCTGCGTAGTTTCTGTTTGAATGGTTTTTGGTTTTCTTCGAGGGGAATTTTGTGCTATATTATTTCAGTGTCATAGGATTTAAGATCTTCATAAGTCCATGCAAAAACATCAGAAAACTCTTTAAACAGCTCTATGTATTTAATTTTAATGTGAGCTGGTAAAGTTTTAGAAAATTTAATCATCATAGGTTTAAGTTCACTACCTATATTGCACTCTTCTACTTCAGTCTCTACAGGTTCCAATTTTGGCTTTTTGGCCACATCGTTAAGATCAAACAACTCTTCTAAAGGCGCTAGACCACTTGGCAAACTTTCATCTTTAGAGTGCAGAGTTTCTAACTCATCTGTTTCGAACTCTGCATCCAATTTCATTTCGTTTTTTATTTTTCTTGATAGCAGGTTAGTATTAACAGGTTCAGGAGATGGTTCTTCTTCACCAAGGAAATTTTCTTCACTGCAGTCTGTATCATAATATGAGTCCGAACTGTGTAGTTCAAATTCATTTCTGAATTGCATGAATTCTTCTATTTGTTTATCATTGTCAAACACCTGCCAATACTTTTCATTATCAGGTACATCTGGTCTAAATTTTATCTCAGTTGTGCAGTCTTTAGTTTCATATGGTGTCAAGCATGTCCTAGCTACAAAGGCTAAATTGTGGGCCACAATATTTCTTTTTCTTGGGACAAAAAACAGTATGGACTCCTCAAAGGTTTTCAAAAGGTCCATGACATCATTTCGGTAGGCCCTAATTATGGGATGATTTGCGTTATATTCCCCATTGACTTGCCTAATGACTAACTCTGAATCCCCATGCACATTGATTCTTCTGGCTCCTAACTTTTTCAATAGGTGTAAGGCTAAGAGAAGGGATTCATATTCTGCTATGTTATTGGAACACTGAAAATTTAATCTACAAGAAATTCTTTCTTTGTGGTTATTTTCAGTGTTGGAAATCCAGACACCTACACCAGCGTTAGTTCTAGTGCAGGATCCATCAAAATACATACTCCACAGAGGACTAGTTTCAGTTTCATCTGTTTGGTGAACGTCCTCTTCAACTATTGTGATCTCCAATTGTTCTTGAGTATCAGTACTCAGTTGAATTTGTTTCATTTCGTCAGATATATTATTGGATTGAGGACCGCTTTCTTGACTCTCAATGTTTAAAAGAAAAGGATGCATGACTTGTAGTTTAAGACCTTTTTTTAGTTTGCTAATTCTTAATGGTTCAGCAAAATGTTTTGACAGTTCTGTGGTGTTTGCCTCTTCCTCCCTATCGGCCATTAATCTTGTTAAAGTGACTTGTTCACCAAGTGTTTCCTCATTAAACATGATAAAAGAATCAAGGCCTATATTTACAGAATACATAGGAGATTTTTGTGGTCTATCTTGAGTTGTAACTGTGTATTTCATATGGGACTCCCTGTAAAGTCTTCTATTCTGATTGAAAATAGGTATAGTCGCATAATTCATGTCCATTTGCATAGTCCCCTGTAACTTAGCCCCCCAAGATCTTGATAGTAACATTACATACTTTGGGGGCACATCAGCCACAACAATATCCATGACTAAACATTTGGCTGGAATTTGGGCTAAGTTAACACAGAGGTCTTTGATTAATCCTAAACATTTTACTCTGCTGGAATCAAAGGAGTAAAGGTCTTTGTAAGGTTTGGTGATTTCTAAACCCAGGCTCTCCATTACAGCTTTTGGCATTAAGTTATGAGAAGCCCCGGAATCATGCATAGCGTTATGAAATTTTTTGTCATGAACGTTTAAGCTCACATAAAATGGAGGAACAGGTCCCTCTTGATATCTACCATCAAGCTTAGGACCAAAAATAAGCTCTGGTTGGTCATCATTAAGATTGAATGTGTCCTCATTTTCTTCAATGTTTAGAGCCTTCAAAATTTGGGTTCTATATACATGTTGGGTAGCTAACTTAGTCAAGGGAACATATATTTTGATATTTGAAATTTCCTGCTCCAGGCTGAAAGGAATTTGACTCTTTAAAGTGCTGGTTTTAGCCTTATTAGCTGTCATTCTATCAGTAATATCAGCTTGCTGATTTGTTTTATTTACACTTGACAAAATTGTTTTCACAGGAGTACTAGCTGAATTGTTAGTACTGCTAATGTCTGCACTCTGTTTTTCTTTGTTTTGAGTGTCTTTCTCTTTATCATTACCAGAATTTATAGCCACTATTTTTTCCTTTTGTTTGACAACTCTAGGCTTGGTTGTAGTGTTGTTTTGTGAAGATTTATCAGAGGTTTTGTTGTTGGGGGTCTGTTGATTGGTTTTGCTTCTAAGGTCATATTCTTTTTGAGGTTCTATGATGACATTTTCCATATCTTGATAATAATTTTCATCATCATCTCTTCTGTCATCATAAGCTGTGTATAGACCTTGTTTTCTATCATAATGAATCTCACAGTCATCATTGTCTATCCCCAACATGTTGATATCATCTTCCTCTACTATTCCATCTGTTTCCTCAACCTCACTTACATAGTTTTGATGAAAGGGAGGAGTGATTTGCTGATCATATTCCCTAGGTCTGTTTGGAGGTTGGTTCCTTCTAAAATTTTGATTCTGGTTCTGATTTCTATTTTGAGGAGCATTTTTGTTTTGGCTTGCTTGTGCTTTCTTAATTATGCTCATTTCTTTCATCATTTATTCCACCATTTTTTCCATCTTTGAGTTTGAAGTAGAAGGTGTGGATTCCTCCCTAAAAGATACTCTCTTTTCATTTTTCATTCTTGCTCTCTTTTCCATTAAGTTGACTTCCACAGAAAGAGCACCTCTTTGCATATCTTCAAGAGTTGCAAAATCTTTCTCTCTCAGCTGATAGGCCATCTTAGGGTCAAACCCTTCAGGAAACTTGTTTAAAGCTGAGCCCTGTGGAGGTTTTAGTTCTGGGGAAAGTGCTTTAAACACACTATTGAATCTAGTGCAATAAGCTTGCGCACTTTCCCCAGTGTTTCTATGGATGTTATTGTAGTCAGAAAGGACTTGGAGAGGGTTTTTCTTCACTTCCCATTTGTTTAAGAATGTTTGATGGAAGGCTTGGAGATCATTAATACTATGGGGGGCTAAACCTTTGAACCATTTTCTTACTTCTCCCCCAAAGCTCTGAGCAAATAATCTAAGCTTGACAGAATCATCATCAATTTCATTTCTGTCAAAGTAGTCATTCATCTTATCCACATGTTGTGATGCAGTTGTAGCATTGCTAGCATCATATAATGGAATTTTGGACTGATAGTCCTATGGAAGATTGACTAATGGTGCAGGAAGGACTAATGGAGCATACCATGCTGCCATGATATGTGGTGGGGGTGGATTCACAAGGAGTGGATTAACAACAGGAAAAGTGGGCTGAAGTGTAGTGGTTTGAACAATGGATGTAGGGTGAGAAAAAGTGGATGGCCCAGGAATAGACTGCTGAGTTGATCTTGGATGAGAGACACCTAGGTTGTCAAGGAAATGCAAATCAAGAGGTGTTGTTTCTCTTCTATTAGGATGTTCACTTGTTTCAGGAGATGATAGTGAAGACTCAGAATCTAAATAATATAAATCACCAAGAGACCTAGTTCTAAATGAATTTACTAAGTCAGCTTGTGATTGTTGTAGAGCTGAAATATTTTCAGGGACTGAATTAGCTCTCAAGGGTGATCTGAAAACAGTTGATAATTTGATCTTGGGAGACTTCCTAAGGATACTTTTTGGGTTATAAACTATATCAGGTGGATCAGGGTCAGGATAAGCTCTAGTGTGAATCTTTCTGGGAGCCACTATGTTGTGTTTTTTAGACCCAAATAAACAAGAAAAGTTCAACCAGGTATGAAAATCTTTGAGAGGTTAACTAATCTATTTACACAAATTTTAATCCTTCAATCCTCTAACTGAGTTTGAAAGATATTATAATAGTAAGGGTTTTTCCCAGTGGATTCTTAAGGTCTGTTAAGGATTTTGTAGTCGCCAAGTGGAAGTTTTTAGCTCTTTTCAGAGGTAAAAGGTTTTATGGTCCACCACCATGTTTATTGGATACCAATCTGAAATGTTTTTGGGTTTTCTGAGTTCTTTTTCAATTGTGCGGTTTCTAAGAATATCCTAACTTTGTTCAAAACTTAGCTACGATTATGAGACAAAGATAGTTTACTCTTATGGCTAAGCCAGCTGATCTTTCAAGGTTAGATAAATTCTTAAGAGAATCCTAGGGTTTACCTAGTTTGTCACTGATTCAAACAAGTTTTATCATGATTACCATTCTTTGGTAGTGCTTGAAAAGGCTGCTTTTACTCTCAAAGTTTTATGAATTGTTTAAGGGAAGTAGTTCCCCAGTCGAGTCTCCAGAAATGTTAGGAATCTGTAATTTTAGCAGATTGGTGAGACTAAAACTTCAGAAGCAATATTATTTCAACCAACTTTTGGATTCTAGGATCTAGCCCTCCTGAATCTGGAGAGGGATCTCTCCAATAAGTACAAAGATGGATTTGTCTTTGAAGTTTTTGGTAATGATATTAGGCTAGTTATGAAGGCTAAGGGTTTGTTTGTTTTTTGGGTGGTTGAGCATGATTACTGTTTGAGGTGGAAAGTTTTAAATGTGAAGAGTTTCAAAGGTGAGAAGTTGCAAGCAATCAGAGTAAGCTTCGGCCAAAAAGATAGATAATTGCAGGTTTTAGTCCATTGGGCTATGGATTCATAATAGGGTTTAATTGTAATAGCAAGAGGCAAGAGTGGTCCATGGGGCAAGTCATCTATGTCTAAGGATCTCTTTGACGTTTGATTTATGGAATGAAATGATACAATTAGAAGGGAAATAAGCAGATGCAGAACAAAGAGTAGCCTAGGATCTAATAAGTACTTCTAAACTAGCCAGCCTTTGACATAGACTCAAGAAAAACATAAAATAAAACTAGGATCTGGTAAGTACTTTTAAATTAGCCAGCCTTTGATACACTTTCAATAGAAAACATTTTAAAACCAAGGGAAACTTGAAGGCAACCCTTGGAGTAGAAACTAGCGGGTTGGGCTCACCACAAATCCTCTCCTAGCTCTACTTTACTTGGTTACTTTCAAGACAAACACAAAGATAACACAGAATGGCCTAAGATCTGGTAATTACTTTTAAACTAGCCAGCTTTTAACACATTCCAAGGGAAACATCCAGATAGTTGTGGGGATAAAACTAGGACCAGGGCTCACCATATCTTCCTCAGTTCATCTTCACAAAACATATACTGAAAATAACATTTAAGAATAACATTCAGCTAAGGCAATAAGATGAGGGAACGCCAACATTCCTATGCTTAAACTGAATTAAATCATTCCTAAATAACACAGATTGGAAGAAAACATATATATAAAGATTTTCAGTCAGAGAAGGTTACTACTGTACAGTAGATCCTAACTCTATGCATGTTGTTCTTTATAAGAGAATATGAAACACAGTGAAAACAAAAACAAAATAACAAGTTACAATTAGAGAAACATCACCGTCAACATAGACCAGGATCCCATAAATCATCTTGTATTGATGCTCCAAACCAGTTACAGCTTTAAGTCCAGTGCTTTAGTTTAGCAACCATCTACACATCTCAGCCTAACCTATCTATCACAAGCAGAGCTCCAAGAGCCAGTGAACACTATTTACAATCAGAAAATTAAGCTCAAGTGTATATCAAAGTTCTGCAACCAACCCCTCACTCATTTTCTACAGAAGTATATATAGAAGAATGAGGAGGTGAGATCTGATAAAATATCTCCAATTACAATTAATACAGACTTAATGGCTTCTTGGCCTTTGAGGGGCTCAATGAAGAAACTTACATGGGTGCACTCTGTATTAAATGTTTTACATAAAGTTTAAGCTCGGTGGGAGCTTTTGTTGACCTTTGAGGCTCTGTGTGGCATCGAAGTAACTCTGCAGATGTTTGTCATTAATTTCCTTGGCAGAGTTTCCTCTTTGGCTGCGTTTTGAGACAAATATCTGATCCTGATCAATAAATTCAGCCTCTGATTGAATACTTTGAGGCACAGGTGGCATCGTGGTAGCTAAAGGGATCAATTTGCCTCATTTGTGGCGGTGGAGGTTTTCCTGTCGATAAAACACTTCAGATTTTATTTAAACTATGTTTTACTTTGGTATTAGGCTTTTGATAATTGTTCTTAGCTGTGATCCCCACAAAATCTATCTTTAATCTTTTCCTCTGATAAATTTTGGTCTTCGTCACTGATACTCTCTGGCTGCGCCTGATTCATGGTTTTTGCTGATGTACAGGGCTGTGCAGGGGCGATATGGCATCAATTTCTGAAGAAACACTGATGAAACGTGAAAATCGATCCTGCGAAGGATTTTCTTTGCTGAATTGGGAGCAGGAGGATCGTCACTCTCCGCCTTTGAAATTTCTTGAGTTATGGCGAAAAAACCATAGAAAACCCTGCACAATACAAAAACTATTAGAAAATCCTGCATATATAGGTTTATTGTTGCAGAGGACATGTGGGGGAAGAGTGGCCATTGGATGGCATCATCCAATGGTTGGGATTTGATTAGAGGATTCAAATGGAGGGCGGTAGAGTTTGTTAAATCAGAGCCATCGATCGCGCAGAGAGCGACGATCGGGAGCGGAAAATGGAAAGTCAAAAATGGGAAATGTTGACTAGGCAACGGAAATGGGTGGGCAACGGAAATGGGCGATGAAATATGAACGAGTCGATGCAGAATCGGATCAACGGTGGATATTGGTGGATGTCGCGATGTAGCCCGGTTAAGCGCCCGGGCATCTTTGATGAGCGATAGCCGATGAATGCTTTGCCCGAATCGGACGGTGGACGACGATATCACGCGGGGTCCACGTCCGACGTTTATGCCGATGGACGACGGTTTGTGAACGGTGCCGGGCCACGTGTCAACCTATGGTGATCGTGGCGATCGGAAAAACCGCCATCGCTGAGCGTTTTGGGAATGCAAATGCGGTTTTGGGAACTCTTTTAATCATGTGGGGACCACTTGGGAGACGGACTTCGCCACCGTCGATCTATGAATCATATCGACGGTGGAGATCGGCTAAAATTTTGAACCGGCTGAACCGGTGGAAAATTATAAAAATAATACTTAAAGTTTCGAAAATAACATAAGGTTTTTAATATTTTCGGGGCGGGATATGTATTATGTGGCTAGGCGCCCGTCTGCGGGGCCGCGGGTTACATGGAGGAAGGGGCTTGAGACTTAGCCCGAGGGGGCTTAAGTCCACACCATAAAAAATGTGATTTTTATGGTTTTTGAATGATTTTCAAAGGGTTAGAGGGGTTCCGATAAGGCAAAAAAGGAGTTTTCAACCTTGTCAAGGGGATTCTGAAGAAGGGGAAAAAGGGAAAAGTATGAAAATGAGGGATTTTCATGGGAAATTGAGGGATAAAAATTGAGGTTAGTTTTGGCAAAAGGGGAAAAGGAAAAAGGTTTTTTCAGCAGTATTCTGGCTTGGAAATCAACAAGATTTCTAAGTGTAAAATGGGAACAACAGTGAAGTTTGGATAGAGGATAGGCATGAGGCCTTTGAGAGTCTTCAAGAGCCAACAGTTTTTAGTAATAAAATTTGTTCCTTGAAGGCTCAAAAAGTCTTAGCCACCTTTTGATATAACAAATTTTATAGGTGGCTAACACTTGTTACCCACCCAAGTGTGTAACCTTGGGAGAAAAAAAATTCTCCTAATTGATCAACCCCATAGCCAATGACTTTATGATGATTCCCAAATAGCTATTCCTCAGAGCTCTCCACATATGTCTTGTCAGCGCTTTCTTCCAACTAGCATAATAATTGAAGGAAGGTGGGTCATCTATTATAAGGTACACTAACCAGTTTTGTAATCATGTGCTTTCATTTAATGTTAAGGGCATTCCATTATGAATCACGAGTTGAGTTCGACGATTGATCGCTCTTGATCTTATCCTTGTTCCCATGCTTCATTGAGGAGGTTATCCCCTTGCCCCTGTCTAGTGTGACATTCCCTAAGGCCTTTCTTTCCAATGTCTTGGGGGCACAAATAGGAGGCACTGATTGATATATCGTGCTCAAGGTAATTCTTCTTGATGAATATTGGTAAATCTCGATGAGGAAGATCTTGTTGATGTGGATATAATTCTTTTAATGGATGATTATTGGTGAACTTTGATGATATGTTCCATTCAATCTAAGTTATCTTCTTTCAATCCTATTTATTGTTGATGAAAAAGGGTTATTAAATGTTCACCATAGTTTTGTTGATATTTTTATCTCTTTATTATCCTTGAACAAGGTTTTTCATTAAGTTATCTTGAGGTGACCTAAGTTAAGCTCCCTCCCTTATTTATCCTTGAAAATTACGAGGAACCTAACCTAAGCCTCTAGGGGACACGAGTTAGTCTACTCTATTCCTTGAAGTTAGATATGCTCCAAGCCTCTTTGAACCTCTCATCAAGCTCTTTTTAGATGACCTAAGCTAGCTCCCTCACTTATCCCATCTTTAAATATTTTGAAGGATGCTAGGGTTGGAGGTCTAAGGGACACAAGATAGTCTCCCTTAATTATTTGAACCTACATCCACCTGCATGTTCTTCGAGTTGTTGCTACTTGACCCCATATGCCCTAAAAATATATTGGCGACCTAAGACAGTGATTTTCTATTCGTCATCTCATTATTTCCTTTAAATTCTTTTAAATTGTTTTACTGGGGTTTATTCTCCAAGATCACCTGATAATCCCTTGATTGTTTTGTGTTTGGAGTGCTTCCATTTGAACTCAAATCTTGGAATTACCAAGCCCTAGCAATCGTATCCTAGGGAGAAAGGGAACCCCTCTTGAACTAGAGGAGAGTTGGATAGAAGTGAGAAGTGGGTTGGTGAGGTGATAGTGCCCCCCTCTTGAGGACAGTGGATTCACACTTGAGCTTTTGGATTTTATCTTCAGAAGTGCTAGTTTTTGTTTTAACAGTCACTATGAATCAACTTAGGAGGTTGAGTAGCTGCCTTGTTAAATCCTTAGGAAAGGACTCTTGATGGTGTTGACCTAACATACTTCACAAGTGCTCCTAGGTGGTTCAATTTGTGGAAGATTACTAACTATCTTTAGGTGGCTCATATGTCGCAAAGATCCAAAGTTGGTATGACTTTAGTGTTGATGCCACAATCTATTGGTGTCATCAATTTTGGCTACCATGGCAATAAATCTACTCTATTTTGAAGAGGGTGGAAACTTCCCCAGCTTACACATATGATCAAATTCATTGCCATCACTTGAGGTAGACACCTTAAAACCATCATTTATGTCCTTGATAAACCACTGATATAGCCAAAATTATGCCTTTTGTTGGTATGAGTTATGTAGTTTATAGAAGGAAGATTGGGTCCCACTCTTAGACCATGAAGGACTTCTCCAAATTTGGTGATTCACAATATAGGTCAAGTGGGACCAACTTGCAAAATAATAAATCAGCACTAGTGGGATAGTAAGAAAGTGCACTAAAGAGAGTGAGCCATAGCCACAACCATGGGAATGCATAAGAGAGAAGTAATCATAACATAATACACTGCAAAAGAGATCACAATAGAGAAGACACCACTAGGCAAATAACTTTCTAAAGCGATCCACACGAGTGAAGATTACGGCTGAGAATCAGTGTATTTATACACCATCCAAGAGGTAGGGCCCCATGAAGCCAGGCTAGGTCAGCCTTAACCTTAAATAGCCGAAGTGATTAATTTTATTGTTTACAACAATGTAATTGATTGTGAATAAAATCTTTCGGTAAAAATCACATCAAAGTAAATTTGGTCGACGCGTTTCGAACCAGCTAGTGTGGTTCATCATCAGGACAAGATGAAAAATCTGATCGGTTAACCCATTTAAATAGATAAGAAAAGCTCCAACTAGTCGCTTGTAAA
>MU968310.1:71665-191049 GCA_034641835.2 Pinus albicaulis | reverse complement strand
GATTGATTTTGAAATTGGGGCCAAGGTTGCTGCCAAGAATTCCAAGGTGGAGGTTGATTATACATTTGATCATGGAATCCTTGTGTCGGAGGTCCCTGCCAAGGTCTTCTAGATACAAAGTTAAGAGATTCTGTGGAGTCTGTAGGAGTTTCTTCTTGAAAAACAGCCTTGAGACCAGGAAGAGAAGGACAATTCTTGGTATCATGTTTCTCAGAACAAATAACACAGGTTTCTACAACTTTTACATCCAAAGGGCACTCTCTCAAGGCATGTTTCTTCCTACATTTGGGACAAAAGATTGCCAAGGCATCAGATTCAGCCTTTTGCTTGTTTTGTATCTTGAGGGTGTCTATTTGTTCACTAAGACTCCCTAAGATGTCAGATTTAAAATCATCAAGCATGTGTCATATTTCTGATCTACTTACTGTCCCAGAAGCAGACTTACTTGCCCTTGCAAGAGCAGGATCTCTTGGACCTTTGACAGTTTTAGATTTCCCTCTTGAAAGGTTGATACATAACTCAGATATTTCAGGTAATGTGAGCTGTGATATATCCCCTTTTCCCATCATGTTAAGGATATCCAACCATTCATCCCTAATTGTTTTCAACAAAAGAGCTTTTAAGGTGTCTTGATCTAGATTTTCCATTTTTGCCCTTTTTATGTTGTAATTAAATCTTTCCAACAAATCTTCTAAGTTTTCATCTTCTTTTTGTAACATCTTGAACACTTCTTCCTTATGATTAACCGGCATACAATAATCCAAATATCTCTCTAGAAATGCTTGTTTCATATCTTCCCATGTTCTAATAGAACTACTGATTAGACTCATAAACCACTTCAATCCTGCTCCCTTCAAAGTTGAAGGAAATAATTTCAGTTTTTGAGCATCTTGTAGGTAGTCATAAGTTCTACACAGCACTTCAAATTCGAATAAGAAAGTTTCAGGATCTTTAGTTTTAAGTCCATAGAAGTTTGGAAGGATAGAGGGTGAAATGTTTTTCATGGTTGTATTGGTTTCTTCATCAATTATAGGGAACCCAAAAGAGCTTCCTATTCTACCTCTTCCTCCATCTGCACCTCTACCTCCTTCTCCTCTACCTCTACCTCTACCTCCAAATAGTGTGTGTTCCCCATTGAAGACTCCTCCTCCTCCTTCTTCTGCCATAGTTGACTCTCCTGTGGAAGTGGAAAGATTTGTGTCCCTAACAGGAGTTTTTAGATCTTCTTCTGTGGCAGGTTCAGTGGATGAAGTGGAAGGTTTCTCTAATGGAATAGTTGACCTTAGATCTTCTAGAAGTCCAGGATCAGTAAAGGATGGAAGATTGGTTTGATTTGAAGGTGTACTAGCTCTGGATCTAGATGAAACAAGTGGTGTTCTAGAAATCAAACTTCTGCCTCTGCTGCTTACAAATCTTCCCCTTGAATCTCTCTCCCTACGCATAAAATTTTTTTTGGATGCTAAGAAACAAAGGTTACCTAGTTTTCACTTCCCCGGCAAGGGCACCAAAATGTTTGGTCTCAATCTAGTCTCCTAAACTGAGCTCATTTAATTGTCAACCAGGGTTGGTAAACTGCTGAAGTGAAGTGTACTGTATGTACCTAGGTGCTTGTTTCCTAATGCGTTGTGTGTAGTGTTTTGTGATTTTTTTGGTCTTTTGTGATATTTTATGGTGTTTTTGGTCTTTTGTGATGATTTATGATGTTTTTGGTCTTTTGGTGGTTTTATGTTCACAAGGAAAATGCCTAGAAAGCTAATGGAAAGGAGCTGGTGATTAAAAACAGAGTTAAGCCTAATTGGTTGATGTCAAATGGTAAATGAAATTTGAAACACTGAAGCAGAATCAAATCTAAACTATGACTAAGTAAAAGCAAAGCTTGATAATGACTTTTAAGCAAATGATTCAAAACACAAACTAAACTTGAGAAATGATCACTAAGTATGCAAATCCTCTAACTAAACAGTTAAACAACTAATCTTACAATGATGCAACATTTTGTCCTTGACTAGAGATTTGAAACAGATTTGGAGGAAAAACATTGATACCATCCTAAGATCTTTTGTTCTAGGACTAGTTCCTAACTCTATTCTGCAATTTAATTGAATGTCACAAGGCCTTACTCAAGAGTTATTGATTTCTTTTCAAGGTAATCTTTTGAGGGAGGGCTATGTTTATGAAATGATAAGGAAATTGCAGAGATACTTCAGGCCTTATAGTGATGTTGTCTTCTGTTCATATGGTTATGGATCAATTGTAGATTTTAGAACAAGAAGATGTTTGTAAATAATGAAGGCTGTCTTGTTAATCTTAACAACTGAAGTAATCTATTGTGCAGTGGATGACAATCTGAATGTGAAGTGCAAGTGCAATGAGTTAATCTAAGAATGAACTTAAGATGCCACTAATCTAGAACAATGTTGAACTACAAGTCATCATCAAACTCAAAACAAAGTAACTGAACATGAGTTAAGTGCAATTAAACTCCGGAGCATCCTAACTATACTATCATGCATTATTCTATGAAATTATACAGTCTGTTTGTCCATCATTATTGATATTTTGGAATAATTCCTTCTTTTGGAAGAGCTAGAACAATTCTGACTGTGTAATTGAGTGCAAATGCAAACATAAAGGACTGAAAGCAATGAAAAACTAAGATATCATATCCATATCCTACTCGTCATTATGATGTTTTGGGCAAGCGTTTAAGAGCAAGAACAGAGATGATACTTAGTGCAAACACACAACTAAATCATTCATTATCACGGTCATGTCTTGAACTTCTTAAGGATTTCTTGGAAGAGTTTCTTCTTGTGGAAGAGTGATTAGAACAAGTGTAATTGTGATAGTGAACAACAAAAATTACAACTAAATCCTACAATACTATAGCCATTTCCCATTCATCATTATAATCTTTTGGAAGAGCTTCTTCTTGTGGAAGAGTTAGAATGAGTATAACTACAGTAGCTAATTAAAAACAACTATGAATTCAAATTCTAATCCTACAATACTATAGCCATTTCCCATTCATCATTAGAATCTTTTGGAAGAGCTTCTTCTTGTGGAAGAGTTAGAATGAGTATAACTACAGTAGCTAATTAAAACAACTACTAATTCAACTTCAAAAACGTAAAGGCAGCTAGAATACTTATCTAATTTACGCAAATAAATCTGTGCAAGAGGCAGGGGCCCTCTACCACCTGACGGAATTCAACTCCAAATTAATTCAACGCTTTCAAAATAACACTGTCTGCTTCATTAAAGATGAAAGAACTCGAACATAGCACTCTGCGTCTTCAGAAATGTAGCACAGAGTCTAAACAAAATCTAGCATCAAATCTAACATAAAATCTAACATAGCTCTCGGTTTCCCAAGTGTTTATATAGCAAATGCACATAACAAGACTTGCAACAATTTCAGGAACATTGTCTTTCCTTATCGGAATCACATTAGGACTCTTGAAGTGGCTGCGTGAAGAGGAAAAATACATCTGGACTGAGACAGTCCTAATAGAAGTCTGCCTTCCTAAATGTGTTCCCACATATCAAAACCATACCCAGAATTCGTTTCTTCCTCCATGATGAGCAACGAACCATGTAGACATGACGTGGATTATGCCCATATGCGGTTTTTCTTGAGAGGCCACCTGGAACATACTCAAACGTGAAGACAGCTGCAGAATCGCCGGTTAGCTACGAAATGTCTGCATTCTGTAGCTAGTTCCGGTCAAAATGCTTTACAATGGCAAAAATCACAAAACTTAGCAAGTCAGTCATGTAAATCATTCTAAAAGTAATTTCAACTATATTCATTGATCAATTGGGTCTAGAATAGCAAAGGACAAGGGAAAATGAGGTAAAATGAGATGAAAGAAAGCACAATTTTGAGGCTCAACACAAATATTGGGTGCACTCCTCTTTGAGTTGCTTGGTTGCCTCTGGAATTCGAATTTCTGGAGTGAATCCTTGGGATCCTTCAGCTACATTTAAAAGTTAATGAGGGTGGAAAATACTCCTATAATTTCTCTTTGCTGACTCCTCCAAGCCTTTATGATACAATCCTTATAAAAATGCTAATAATTCATGATTTTCTACACTCAACCTCATATTAGGCACTCAGAGTATGTTACCATTAATCACCACCTATACTAGCATCATAAAACCAAATAATAATAAAAATTCAAGAAAACAAGATCTAAAAAGGCAAAAAGGTGACCATTAACCCCACCAAATATGTTGCAAGTGAGCTCATCAACAGGAAGTGAATAGGGTTGCAAGTGTACCTAGTTGTCGAGCTACCCATGAGGTATGATTTGAGTCTATTTAAATTTATTTTGAATATAATGGAAATTTTTTGCTTGGTACAGGAGAGCATGCAATTCATGGTTTGGGATGATTGAATCTGACTGCAAGAAATACCAATAACAACAAAATTAATTGGGACATGCAACAATGTGCTGGTAAAGACTTCAGGAGCATGGAAATTATGGGAAAATGGTACCCAATACTGTCCATTGATTTCTATGAGCATGTTATGAATGGTATGACGGTTTTGAGGCAGGTATATGCCTTCGTTTTTATATCTTTCGACGTGAGGAATAATTTCCAAGGGATGGATTTCCTAGGATAGGGGATGTCGGGGACCTTGGAAGGTGAGTGACTGCATCGAAGGGGATTACCATATTTCATGAGGGACTTCATAACAGAGAAGGGAAGGTTGAGGATGGATTTGTTTTGGTCATTAGCATTTTTAGACGGAATCAAATGCACATTGGGAGTGTGCCCTGGAACAATGAGGCAGTAACTGTTCACTGAGAGTACAATAGCACAAGATTGTAGCACTGGACATTGGATGAAACTTTGACTTTGACAATGGATTCTAGACTTCCTGAGAAGGAGGTGAATCCTAGTATTACTTTGAGGGTGGAGGTGTGAGGCTCTAGATTCCTTTTTTTTTGATACAGACATCGTTTCCTTTTATTTTCTGGTTAAGAAAATGTGCATATGTGTATATTATTTTAAATACCATAGTGAGATGTGTTATAAACATCCAATACACAATATGATTGTCATAATGGTTTTTCTTTTGAGTAGTTTATTCATTGTAAATACTGCAATGAGCTAAGTTATAAATCTCTATGGGAAGTATGTTTGCTTTTCAACGGTTTTGTTGAGGTATATGTGTGGTTGAACACCAAGGACGGTGTCCCCTAAGGGGGATGGTTCTATAATAGCCCTGGTGAAAATTCCATGTAATAAATTTAAAAATAACAACCATGGTTGATGATACACTTATTCCAAGTTGAATGTTGGGCAAGACATCCTAGGGGGTATTCATTCCGTTTATTATGGCTAAGGAGATTGGCAAAGGAGAAGGTCTTGGAAAGGAAAAACGGCATCTTTGGAACATTTATTTATGAAAATAATGGAAATTAGCAGAAAAGGAAGATAAAAGGTCATAGGTTGCATGTGAGGCGGAAAATGAAGGAAAATTATGGAAAATGAAGATATTAGAGGCACCAATGATAAAAAGGATGTTGAGGATTAGTTGGAAATATTTTTCTCTCATTATTCTCTCTCTCATACTCTTGGACACTTAGAGTATTCTTGGAGCACTCTTTGTGAGTTTGGAATATAACTTGGAGATTTGGAGAAAGAAGGCAAAGATCAAGAAAGGAAAGACAGGATCAGGTAGCTACAACGGGATTCTTTGCAGGTATCGATTTGCATGTGTATTTTCCTTGATAGATTTGGCATGCATGGTATTGCATGTGGTTATTTGTTTTCTTGGCATGGGTTTTTCTAGGTGTGACAGCTTTCAACCTAGCCTTTCCATTTTCGGATAGACATGGTGTTGTGGAGTTCTCATGTTTTGGTTTAGATGGATTACTTAATGGATTCGAAGTTGATTGGGGTGGATCTCCGAATTGATATAAAAAATGGCTTAGTGGTCCCTGAATCAGATTGTGGATCACGGTAAAGCCAATGGACTAGTAACCCCTGAGCCAGATTATGGGTTGCGGTAAAGCCAAGATTTTGTTTCCTAGGTGGGCCTAGGAATCATTGATTGGTGAATGGCGGGATATACGGTAAAGCCTAGAGGTGGTTTTCTCTCCATTCTGTCTTAGGAATCTCATGTTTGGGATTGCAGTAAATCCTAGAGATATGTCTCGGTTTAGGGTCTAGTGACCTCTGATTCAGACTATGGGCTGCGGTGAAGCATGAGGGCCTAGGAGACAAGAAAATTCCCCACGGTTTAGGCAGAGAGAATCTGGTGATATCCATGCTTGTGTTGGCCTAGTGATTTGGGTAGATCATGGTAAATCTTTTTATGACATGTTTATTGATGAGGGTGAGGTGGTTTAGCCTCAGGATTCCCTTGTTGGTTCTTTTGGTTCAAGTCCCAAATTCATGCTTGGAATATTGCACAGGGGTGATTGGTTGAAGTAGATTTGGCTCAGCCAATCTATGGTCAAGTAGAATGTGGAAGTTCCATCTCTAGTTGGTTTTTTACATTCAGTAATGAAGAGCTCATTTCTTTGGTATTCGATATGAAAATTCACTATTTTGTATGGATTTTATTGCTATTTCATCCATGGTATTTTTTTTGGTGTTATGTTGGTTATAAGTATGTATTGTGACAGTGATGAGGTATGTCTCTCCCCATGCTTTTACTTGTAAATGAATATCCAATGTATCTATGGTAAAATTAATTGTATAATATCTTATGATGTAGGGGAGCAATGCTTTTTATTCATCCTCAAATAAGAAATGGATCCCTTTGTTTATTTATGATATTTACACCTGTAGATGCTATGTTTGTGACATGTTTACCGAAATTCCTGTCATGGCTGGGTGGGTTCAGATGAGTTCCTGGTGATGTGATTGCTTCCATATGATTTTTTCAATGTTATTTACCCTCTCATGAAGTTACAAGAAGTTCTAGGCAATGACGTGGGCTTAGGGGCTGAAAATGTGGCACAAATCCTGAAGCTACAGGTGGAAAATTTATTTTTTGGGCCTTGGACGCTACCTTGCTAAGGCTAGCCCGCAGCTCTAGGGTCTGGAGTCACTCCCTTGCCCTTACAAGCCCACGGTTCAACCTCAAAGGGGATAAAAATCAACCCTCCCTCAGGGACCAGGGCCCTCGGAGGTTGGGTTACCCCCTAGGGATGTCAATGATGCAGTGTAAGGTTTGATTTTGGTGTTTCTATCGGTTCCACATCCGTAAGGTCATCTAGGACGTTGAATCTCATATTATTATCCTCTCGTCACATGGTTACCCCATTCGTTTGGTTACTTGGGTAGATGTGGGAAGAGGGTGTTACACTTACAATCCCTTTGCTTCATAAAGGTGATTATTTATAACCTCCAAAATTTGGTTTACTCATAATGATTTTTTATCTACAGTTTCACTATACATTAAGTCCTAAAACCATTGGTAATTCGCAGTGACTAACCCTCCTATAATTCACTATATGACTGCTTCACTCTATCCAAAGATGCCTTAATGGACATATATTTACGACACATACTTAGAAATCATCTACAAAAGACATATCCACAACACACCCTTATTATCCTCCACTTAAACCTTAGGTATTTCAATCCTATGCATAAAAAAATCATATATTTCTCAACCCTCTTATGGCCCCTTTAGCTACCTTGGGATGTGCCCTAATCGCATCCACTTCATACCTTAGAATATTGTGTAAACATCACATTTGTATCCCTATACTTCTACGCATACATTTGATAAGGCTTAACCCTCACTCTAGTGGCATAATAGGCCTTATTTTTCATCAATACATTAGGGGAATTTTGAGGTCTAAAATGGGCCTCCTAAAAAAAATGTACAACCAAAAATAACTTTATAAGAACCAATAGGATTCAATATGATGATGTCAACCATGGGGGACGATTCACCATTTTTGGAGTAAAATGGTAAAAAGATTAAAAAATAATAAAACAATAAAACTATTTTTTCAACTCGTATTTTCAACTTATCTCCCTAATGTTTTACTCAATTCGAGTGGGAGTACTCGTTGGATGCAAAATTTAATTCCTCATCCAATTATTACCCATGTTTCATATTTTCAATGGACCATTCTATGTGAAAAAAGAGAAATACATGAAAAAATGTGATTGCAATCACGTTTCTAATGTATTTCTCATTTTTCATGTAGAGGGATCCATCGAAACTATACAACATGGGTACTCCTTGGATGAGGAATAAAATTCTGCATCCAACGAGTGTTTCCACTCAAAATTTGAGTAAACCCCTAGGGAGATAAGTTGAAAATACGTGTTGAAAAAATAGTTTTTTCTTTTAGCCCCCTAAAATTTGATGATGTAATCTAATCTGATTTTATTATTTCCACTATTGTTTTATAATTTCCTTAGGAAGCCCAATTTAGACCTCAAAATTCCCCTAATGAAAAAGTGTCTCGACCCTCTCTTATACATACAAAATTGACTTGGACTTTTACACAGAGATATACAACATACTTATGCCCATAACCTTATCCAAAACATGCATGGCCAACCCTCCTAACCTCGACCTGAACTAGAACATAAGAAAGATAATACTTATTTTTCTTCTTTTCAATCTAGCTCGACTCAAGTATTTGTGTTCTTCTTAGGTACTTGTATCCACATAATACAAGCTGCAATTGATATGTATGACCTCTTAAGTATCCTAAATTTATAGGATCTCTAATAATTAGCGTAGGGATTCTAAATTCCATAAAAATTCCCTCACATAATAATTAGAATAAAAAATACACTTCTTTAGGTCTATAGCACACCCATTTGGGTCTAAATCCCACTACTCGGGTACATTTCCCACAAAATGTATTTTTCGTGGATCAACACCTCACAAACACAGTACAAAAAAGGTTGTGGGAGTACCTCCCAAGATACACATCTCAACACAATGAATTTTCTCCAAATTTTGGAAAATATACGACAAGTATTGAATCTTGACTTCTAAGAAAAATGATATATATTGATGGTGGGAATATTGGAATGAATGTGTAGGGAATTGTTTCCTCTATTTGTTCTGAGATACATGCATCTAGAGAAATACTTGGATATAATGTTTTTTCTACATCATTTTCTATGCCTAGCCTTATTAAACCAAGAGAAGTGATATTTTTTGTGCGTAAGATTCATACTGAAGAGAAACCCCTTGCAAATTATGAAGAACAAATTGATGAGTTGGTTGTTCTAGAAGATAATAATTTTTTTGATATGTCAAGTTTCTTGTTTGTAAATCATAACTTTCGCATGCTCCAATAGACCATAACTATTTTTCTTACAACTCACCTCATCATAAGAATCAGAGACATTTTACAAAAAATAATATTTCCTCGAATAATGTTGACCATAATTTTATAGATTTGTAAAAGCATCGTTAAAGCATGAATTGTATATTAGTACCAACTATCCAAATCAAACGTGGATGGTTTGATGGATGGCCTTGGAATGATTTAAAAGACTGCGTGAGGAATTCATAATTATATATCTCCTAGACTGCACAATCGTACAACAATACTCTTCCTTGAATAATATTTATCTGGATTATCCACAATGTTATGGTGGATAATCTGGATAGATATTATTCAGTTGACAGCCACAGAAGCTTGAAAACCATCAATACTCTTCCTTACAACTAAAAAATTGACAGTGGTCGAATAAGGATCGACTAAAGATACTGGTTGACTAAGGTTTGATTGCATGGTTCATCAAATGTTATTTTATTGTTCCCTTACTTTTGAGAATGTTAATGAAGCCCTTTATTTGACTTAATTATTAATATATTCATCAATGACTCGACTATGATTTGTGTGATTGATTGCCTTATGTTAATGATATATGTAATTTTGTATTATTATATTGATACAAATTGTTAGCAAACATATATTATTGGATTGACAAATATGATGTTTTTGTGTACAATTGATTGATCAAATAGGACTTTCCTTTGGACAACAATTGGGAGAAGCATAATTTTAAGGGGAACACCCCTTTGTGAGTAATGTTAAAGGGCTAGAGATGAAAAAATTGGGAGTATTGAAAGCAAGTGGGAGAATTTTTTCATTTCAAGAAGGGGGAGTATTATAGCAAGTGGGAGAATTATTTCATTTCATATAAGGGGAGTGTTGTAGCAACGAATAAAATTATTTATATTCCTAGGGGATTATGTGTTTTGTTGTAGGATTTCCATTAATGAAAAAGAGAGAGATTGTTGAATAATATTTTTTCTTTGATGTAAAATGAATTATATAATTGATATTATATATAATTTTATAGATATATAAAAAAGGGGGTTCTCGTGAAAAATGAGAGATCAAATTTACTAAATTGGTGATTTAAAACCCATGGTTTAGGAATCCCATGGTATTTTCCCATGGTATTTGGAAATGAAATAAAAATGGAAATTAATTGTTTAATCAATGAATTGGCATGAATATTTGAATTAAAATGCCTCTTCATGAAGGTTTATGATAATGTATAGAAGGATATATCATTAAAAGGAAAGTGTGTGTAGGCAAAAATGTAATTTGTCGGTTGAATTAGCAATCTTGGAATTTTCACTACAATTCTTTTTTGGACCCTCAAATGGTGAATTTTTAAGAATAATAAGGAGGGATTGAGAGGAAAATATTATTAAAAATTTATTTGTTGGTCCTCTATACTTTCATAGATATGATCTGAGGAAGTTATAGTCCCTGAATGCTCCTGAAATGAGCGTCAAACAAGCTAATTTCGAATTTTCACTATACATTATCTTTTGGGATGTTTCAAATTATGAAATTTTGGGGAGATTAAGTTAAGATATTCAAGTAATTGTATTCAAAATTTTAGAATTTATTTCACCATACTTTTAAAGTTATTTTCTGAGTAAATTAGGGTTTCTGAATGCTCCCAAAATTAGTTTCAAATAGGGCAGCTTGACATTTTCACTATAACTTACCTTTTAAGATTTCTCAAACCATAAAATTTTAAGGAGACAAAGGCAATAATTCTAGGTACCTCTGGTTATAATTTTATATTTGGGTACATTGCGCTTCAAAGATGTTCCCTATAGAATTTAGGGTTTTTGAATGGTCCTAAACTCAGTTTCAAATAGGTTATCTTGGAAAAATTCTTTTCTAAGGATTTTTAGAATATGAAATTTTCAAAAGTATAAGGAAATAGATAGAAGTTCCTAAAATAAAAATTTCGTAATTATATTTTTAAAATTGTATATGTGTTTTTCTTTACAATTTTGTTCTTGGGAAGAGGTAAAAAACAAAAATATTTGGGAAAGTTACCATAAGTAGTGAGCATACCTATTGAAGGCATAAGTAGTGAAAAAACTTGGTGAATAAATAAGAAATGTGAAAACTTGGTGAAGGTAGAAGTAGCAAGAAAACTTGATGAATGTAATGTGAAAGGAATATTATATATTACTAAGCTAGTTTTAGTAGTGGGGATTGGTGCGTATGAATACTTGTAGTTGTGGGGGTTGGTCTTTATAGTAGGTTGGTGCCTACGAATATTTTCGATGGTGTGGATTGGTGTCTCTAGTAGGTTGGTGCCTACAAATAGTACTAGTAGTGGGGACAAGTGTCTCTAATGGGTTGTGAAAAAGTTTTAAAAATAATTTGTAGCGTGGGTAATAAAAAAAAAACAAAGGGACGATGAAACCCTAAAAGTGGTGGAGGATGGATTGGATTGTTTGGAAGAGAAAAATGGAGGGGGTTACCTTAATGAGGAAATGAAACAAAATATTTGCTTCCTTGAACCTTAAAGAAGGATAATTTTTGGAGATAGAGAGGAGATGTGGAGATAAAAGAGTTGGGAAATCTGGCTTCAAAGTAGTGATAATAATACTAATTTTTTTCAAAATTATGCAAAAGTAAGTAACGTTAAGAAAACATATGGGATATGGACACTCCACAAGGGGGTAGAGGCTCCAATTTTGTGGAATTCTAGGCTTGGAATGAATCACTTTAGCAATATTTTCAAGTCTCCCTGGGAAGCTTCCATTGCAAAAATTATTCAATTGACTCGAGTTTTCGCACAGTTTTCCGAGAAAGAGGATAATCGAGTTCTCATGGAGTCCATAAAAAAATAATAGCTTTAAAGGGTGCTTCATAGTTTCAAAAAATACAAGAGTCCTAGCCTTGATGGTTGGTCAATGGATATTTTCTTGGGGTTTTATGAAACTTTGGGCAATGATCTTCTAAGGGTCATTGAGGACTCTCCGAAACCAAGGAAAATCTATGCTTCTTTCAATTAAACTTTCATATACCTTTATCCCAAAATTTGATGATCCTAAATATTTTGATGACTTCAGACCAATATATTTATGCAATTGCATATATAAAATTATTGCTAAGAAAATTACGAACAAATTGAAACATATTATTTTCAAAAAATTCTGCAAAGAGAAATTTACTTTCCTAGGGGATCATCATATTCATGAAGCTATAGGGTTTCACATGAAGGATTACACATCCTTAAGGCGCGGAAGAATGATCAAGCTAGATTTATTAAATGCATATGACCATGTAAGTTGGTGTTACATCAAATTTTTCCTCACACGTTTGGGTTTTGAAGTGTCATTCATCAACTAGGTGATAAGTTTTCTAACATAGGTTTCATTTGTTTTTCTTATTAATAGTTATGCATAAGATATATGTAATGCACAAAGGGGTTTGAGGCAAGGATGTCCCCTGTCCCCCTTTTATTTATGTTTTTTGTTTTTTGATCCTTAAAGTTTCATAAAATACTAAAATGTGCCAAGGGAAAATGGCTTGTAGGAGGTGTATGAGGGTTTTCCAAATTTTGGTACTTCCCCTATGACTCAATTCGTAGATGACCCTTCAAACGAGTTTTTAGATTCATTTCTAGTTGATGCTAATATGCCACTCAAAGATTTAACTCAAATTCAAGCGATGTTTTTTTATGGAAATGAAGGAAAGATTGAAGGTATAAGGGGTTTTAGCAAGGTAATGACCCCAAAACTACTTTATAGACTAATTTCATGCTCCCATCAGGTAACAACGTGGGTTGTTCATGGCATAAAATATTTTCCATTAGACCCATCGAACATCACAGTGGGATGAAGAAAAATAACAAAGGAAATGATAGTAAAGATAAAACCCTAGATACATCTACTAACCCTAAGGGTATTTCAAGTTAGGACCGAAAAAGAAAGGACAAAAGGCTCTAAGTTTAAGGAAACTGGAAATAATTTGGTTCTTGCAGAAGATGGGTTGTTGGACGAAGTTATGGACATGTCTCAGAAGATCCTGGTAAGCAGAGCGAGAGGGAGTAACTTCTCGGCTGAATATTCGGGAAATTGTGGTGAAAAAGAATGGTGTGAATTTTTGGAATTTTCCCCAAAGGCTAGTATTCTTACCCATGACTGGCTCATGTTTGATTTTTTCTTAGCTAATGTGGTATATCATATTCTTATAAAAAAATGGAGAAAATATTCCATCCCTATAATTTTGAAGAGACAGAATCCTCTATTTGATGCTAGCAGAGAGAAGGTCATCAGTATCTTGTATTAGATGAGAATGTTGGGCCTCCCACCTCAAATTTTGACTTCAGACATTTTCCAAAGGATTGGTAACAAGTTGGGAACATTTCTGGAGGAAAATATCACCTTCTAGTTTGAATGCATGAAAATAATGGTGAGGTTTTTGGTGAATTTGAACCCCCGTGAAGTATTTCTGGATGAGTTGAATATTATTTACAAGGGTTATTCCCATTGTTTGCCCCTAGATTATTATGGATTTCCCTTTTGATGTTGCATATGTCACAAGATAGGGAATATTTTGAGAGAGTATCTTATCCCTTACAAAAGAAAACATGGTCGTTAGTGTATGAGAAAAGGGGTGTATTATGAGGTCACTTAAGATGAGAAGGGATATCAAATACAAGAGTTCTCATTAGTTTAAATTTTGCAGTTAAGGGAGACATATGATCAACATGGCGATGATGGAGGTGCAACATATGTATCTCTGGTGTTGCAAGGGATTTAAGGATCACAAGATGGTGTGTCGTCCAATCCTGGATCATGTCCTCTGGGTAATTTCTCACCCACTCCCTTGGTTAAAAGTATGATAAATTCTATTGGATCTCTTGATATGGGTAGTGGACTTTTGGCTCTTTCTATTTTTGTGTCAATGTGTTTTATTGGGGCCTTTGTTTTGGACAAAACCGTTTTGGAGTTGCGGAGGGCTGGAAGACAGGTGGAAGAATGAAATCAAGGTAGACAGGGAGCTGTCATGGTTTCAGAAAACCAGAATACAGGTGGCAGGGCATAGACAGATAACAGCACAAATCAAATTAAATATGGGAGATAAGAAACAAAAAGTAGAACTCCAGTGCTAAAGAAGAAATAGAAGGCAACAAAGCACAAGGGAGCAGACGAGCGCAAAAGAGGCAAGGAATGATGTGTTTGTCGGTAAGAACAAATAGGCAGGAAAGAAGTGACTCCATAGTTAGTTTGTTAGTTAGCGAGTCAGTCAGAGCAGGAGGCTGATAGGAAGTAAAGCCACAAGAGTGCTCTGTGTGAAGCCTTTTGTATTGAATTGAATTGTAATAGACTCTACGGAGTATGTCTATGTGGTTTTGATCCAAGTTAATGGAATCAGATTTTTGTTGTGTTGTGTATCATGAATTGGTTGATGCTTACTTGATTATGGTGAATGTATGCCTAGTTTAAATTTTAATTCGTTACTCTGAACATGTCATGATGAATGATAGCTTACTTCTTGGAGTTGAGATATATGTGTTTTCTATATGCCCATGGTTATTATCGGTGTTATTAATATTCCCTCAATATCAATGATCTATAATCTAATATTAGTAAGGTCATGACATGCCTTGGGTGAGACTCCTTGCTCCCTTGAGCAGAGTGAAAATGTTGGCATTGTTCTAGACTACTGCAGAAACCTTGTTGGCCTCAAGCCTGAGCCTGGGTCTTGCCTAGAGACCTCCTTTTTCGCCAACAAATGGTTCTGTTGCCGGGACCTGAAAATTTATTTAGAAGTTATATCATGGTATCGAGGATCTATGAGGAGGAACTGTGAAGCTGGTGGTACAAGAACTTCGATTAGTTCATATCGCAATAAGCAGAAATTCGACAGCAGAGGGGAAATACTGTCAAGGACCGAATCCTATTTTTTGAATCTATGAGTGACCTGTATGAAATTTTCTGGGGAAATTTTAATGAGGAGCTTTACAAATGGTTGCAGAGACTCCAGATCAAATCACTCCCTGAAGGATTGCATAGAGTTTTTCGCAATTGGATGCACACATATCTAGTAGCACTACATCAGCTCAATACAGATCTATCCCGAGCAGTAGATTTTTGGGTACAAACTACCTTAGAGGGGTACATTGTAGAGTTTGCAGCCGAGTGTTACCAATATTTTACAAAAGCCGAAGACATATTTAGATATGGGTTGTGGGGAGAACTGTTGAAATAAATCTCATTGTGGATTAAAGCTCTAATGGTGGACGAGGGCCTACTGTCATTGCGAAACCCTGAGATGGAGACCTAAACCTACAGTATTGGGGGAAGGAGTTGAGGGAAAGATGCTACGAGTAAAGAAAAAGGGGGAATAGGGATATGGATTCTGGAACCTCCAGTAGGTTGAGAGAGCGAAGAGCACATCGAAGGGCACATATTGTTGAGAAGTGACGGGAAAGGGCGATGAGAGAATTTTATAAGAAGGAGGAGAATCGACAGAACAAGGAAAAGGCACTGTAGATGACAGAGGAAAGAGAAGGTCAAATTTGATCCCAAGGAATGGAAGGGACCGTTAAGGAAGTTAGGAGAGTTTATAGGATCCTAGTCCGAAGAGAAAAGGGAGAAAAGTCCAATGAGGAGGATGCATGCCCTGAGGAGGAGTCTGATGTGGAGCTGCATGTTGCGATGGAGCAACTATTCCAAGAGAGGTTGGCACCCATAACACAAGGTAATCCTATTCCCCAAGTTTCAAGTAGCACTAGTCCTAATCTTCCCCTGGCACTCTATCATTTACCTGATAAGTTCTTTATTAAGTTACAGGAGTTTAGAAAATTGAGTAGTATTAAATCCACAATACAGATATCTACTAGCAATAATGTTGGTAGTGGAATCTCTCAGCCAAGAAGCAGAGGTTTTGTTTTAGTACCACCAACACAAGGAAAGATGGTAGGATCATTCACTCAATTCCAAAAATTCTCTGGAAAATGTAACGACAATGTAGAACAACACTGGTATCTCTGTGAAGCAATTTAGAGAGCTCGAAAGACACCAGATGCAGTCAATTTAATTGATTTTCAAACCAAACTGAGGGAAATATATTTGTGTTGGTTCATCAAATGTTTAGAAGCACACCAGAACCCAATAATAGACTATGTTAAGAAATAATTTGTTCAAGAATTCAAGCTGACTTGGAAAAATCAGCAAGGATTGTCTGAGCTATGGGAAATCAAACAACGGGAAGGAGAAATAGCCTAGGATTTGATGAGAAGATTTAAAGATGCGATTGGAAAGCTAATTTACCCAATCAACCAAATCACCTGTGTTATTGGTTCATCAAATCACTCATGTCGTTCATAAGGACATCGTTGACACAACAGAAGATTGATACCCTTCAGGATGCTCTTGAGAAAGCCATGAAGATAGAAGCAATGGCGGGATACCTGCAGGAGTTCAGAGGAGGGGAAGCAGTACAATATCCATCCATAATAAGACTACAACATAAAATAGCCATTTTGAAAAAGAAACTAAAATATACACAACCGGTATGACCTGTAATGCCCAACGTGTGGTGCACACACTGCCTGATGGAAGGAAACATGGCCACAAAATGTCTGAGGTTGCGGGGAGAAAATGTTGGAACTTCAGCGTCTGGAACATGAGGGGCCCCACCAGTTGGTGGAGTTGTGTAGATAAATACTCAAGGGCTATACCAACCACTTCTCGGGGTTCCCCAATCAACAAAATCAAACCACAGCAGAATGCTGCGAAATATGCAAATGTATTTTTCATCCTCCATGACTATCTCCAATTCTTCAAAAATAATCAAATGTTCCAAAAAATATCTACTGTGAATTTTGTGCCTCTATAACTCATAATACGAAGTAATGCCGAGCCCTTTATGCATTGGAATAACGATTAGATAGGCCATCTTATAGAGTAAATAAGACTCTAAGGGGACGAGGAGGAGGAATGAGAGGTAGAAGAACTGGAGGAAGAGGACCAGTAAGGTGTTATAACTATGATCAGGAATGGAATGTAGCGAGAGAATGTCTGCTACCCAGGAGACCATGGTTCTCTCAATGCAGAGTCAATGCACATGCTACTTAAGACTTCCCAGAGTTGATTAAGAGATGGGAAGAGAGAGCTAGACAAAGAGGAGCTAACCTGGTTAATGGAACCAAGGATAGTAGAGGCTAAGCCCATGCAAAGTGTAGCCATAGTCACACGTGGAGGGAAGAAAATGGGAGAATATGCATGATACATGGACCCAATAAAGCTAATCAAACCTGCATCCTCAAAGAAATCTTTCGACCCAGACCAACAGAAGCAGTATTTCAAAGAAGCACTAGAAACATTTTCAAAGATAGGAAGACATCAGAGTATGGAACTTCCGCAAAAGTCCAACGAAGGAGGGAAGGGAATCCATACAAGCACATCGATAGAAGAGTGGTTCTGACTATTCCTAAAAATTGTGAACAATGGACAAATGCTGGAACAACTAAAGAAAATCTAGAAATGGTCGTGAAAGGAGAAGCAGGACCTGGAGACTCAGGTAATCCAACTGAAAAATACATAAGGAGAGTAAAAATAAATAAGAGAAGAACTAGAAAGGAGTTCTATGTAAACACTCAAGTTGCGGGATTCCAAATCAGAGATACAATGCTATATCTTGGATCATATGTCAACATTTTACCCCGAAATACATGGGAAGCACTGGGAAAACCAAAGCTGACATACTCACCAATACAGCTAAGAATGGAAAATCAATATTGTATTGCACCAATAAGAAGGCTGGAAGAAGTTGTTGTTGATGTCGCGGGAGTAAAGACCTATACAGACTTTGAAGTAATATACATCATGGGTGACAAGAATCCCTATCCTGCCTTGTTGGGGATAGATTAGGCCTTTGAAAATTATGAGGTCATTGATTTAAAGAAGGAATTAATGATATTTGAAGATGGTGAAGTCAATGTAGTTCAGCCATTGGACCTGTATCAAGGATCTCGATACACAGAGATTGTTGACAATAGAGAAGACGCAAAGAGTCTAGATCAACTCTACCAGATGACGGAAGGAAGGAGAGAAGATTACATTAATCCTGCAGTAGGGGGAACCGTAAGATGGAGAAGCGTTCAGAGTTTTGACCTAGGGTCAGAAGTAGAATGGGATGATTGGCATCAGGGAGGATATGAAACAACACCAAAAGATGCACCAACGTTCGTGGAGTCAACTGGATTGGTACAAAGGTAAGAGAATATCCAACTCTTTCAAATATGCAAGTTGTGAATACATTTATTGTGCAAGAGAGGAACTGGTACATGGGAAACATTTGCAGAAAGACTTACGCAATGTTTTTATTTCAAGGGAGACACAGAAAAACTTACAGATACCCTTCAAGCAATTAAAAAAATATTTTTCTTTCCAGAGCTTCACGATAATGAAGAGATATATTTATCGAAGCATAAAGTCAAGGATTCAGTAGCATGTAAAAGGATAGATCAGGAAATATACGATGATGATTTAGAGAATCTTTGACATCTATACTTTGAAGAGAAGGAAAGGGAATGGGAAATACAATAAGAACCAACTACAGAGGGATTACAACTGTTAACCTTGAAGAAAAAAAGAAAAATATTGGAAGCGCAGAGAAGCCCAAGATCACAACTATCAGAGATTATTGGGATACAGAGACAACAAAAGAAATCTTTGACCTGCTACAAGAGTATGAAGACTTATTCCCATCTTCAGTGGTGAAGATCAAAGGAATCAAAGGAGATCTGGGGGAGATGTGCATAGTCCTAAAACCAGATGTGAGTCCATTAACACATATACCATACCGCCTGAATCTGAGAGTAAAAGAAAAGGTCAAAGCAGAGATAGACAAAATGCTGAAGGCGGGCTTGATTTACCCTATTGAGGAAGAAGAATGGGTTAGCCCAATTGTGATACAGAGTAAAAAGGAGAAATCAAAAATTATATTATGTGTGGACTACATAAGTCTGAATAACACATGCATTCAAGATCTTTTTCCAACTCCATTTAGCAATGAAGTTCTTCAAGATCTGTATACCAACTCCATTCCAGTTGGTATACAGGAAAGTAGTAGTAATACCAGTCGAATTTATCATACCAAGCCTCTTAATTGCTTTGACAACACACATGAGAGAGGAAGATTCCATCTCTTCACACCTCCATGAATTGCAGGAGTTTGAAGAAGATAGATTTTTGGCGGATTTCCATCAATTAGTATAGAAACAACGACAAAAAGGCTGGCATGACTGCCACATCAAGCACAAAACATTCACTATTGGTGGAAAAGTATTGCTCTATGAAAGCAAATCCCAGAAGTTCCCAGGGAAGCGTAGAATACACTTGATGGGACCATATTACGTCATAGAGATAAAAGACTTAGGCACGGTCAGGCTAGTGCAACTAGACAGAGAAATACTTCAAGGATGGGTGAACGACGCACACCTGAAACCCTATCAGGAGTAAGCACCACAAAATTTTGTTTTTTAATATCTCTTGCAATTGAGAGGATTCAGGAGAGTAGAGTCAATAACTCTCTCACAACCAAGATGAGCCATATAATAGTTATGCTTTAATATTTTGAGCCCAATAGAATAATAATCCTCAATAAGCCTGCACAGTCGCGCAAAAACAACAACTATCCCTGTTGCGGTGTGGAGACCACACCGCAACCACTTGTGGTCGGGGAGAGAGTCTACAATGTCTAAGCGTGTCAAATATCATTAACTCATAATGACCCATCATACCGTTTTCAATCCGTAAGATCACCCGAATTTGAAAAATAACTGTCGTAATTAGTAACCCCCATACTGTAATAAATTTTCCATATTAAGCCATAATTATTTCCCATCATGTCTACCCGACTCCCAAAGCCAGCATCAGCACTATCAGAATACACCTCACCTTAGTAACTAATCATACAATTATAGCCGTGGGAAAGACAACAGGAATTAATTAGTTATGGTGTCGCATCAACATCATTCATGCCAGTAATATTACTTAACCCGCATGAAGGAGGGAAACACCAGAATTCCAAAAAATTCTGAGTTATCAAAGAAAGAAACAGCTATATCGATAAGCCCAATTTCAGTAGCAGAAGTTCAAAGAAGCATACCAGTAGCAGAATTTCAAAGTAGTAGACTAGCAGTAGAAGTTCAAAGTAGTAGACTAGCAACAATAGTTCAAGTATAAATATGAAGGAAGAAAATGAAAAATATGGCTACCTCAATCGTTGAGCCTGAGCTCGATGGAAGAATTCAAAGGATGGAGTTGCTGATAGGAAAATATGACAATGCCTCGTTGAGAGATACAGATTTCACAGACTTGTCCTACTTCCCAGCCATGAAAAGGCAGGTGTACATCGAAAATTATTCAAAGGAGGGAGGAGGTGAAGCAGCAAAGGTGCACCCAGACTTTAGAGGCATCCAGAGGTCAACTATCCTACACCTCAGGAGTCTTCTGGTATTTGGGATGACGGGAGAAGCAATGCAATGCATTAATTTCTTAATGAGCAGAAATAAAAATGCATCACTATGGCTTGGGAGGGAGATCCCAATTCATGCAGAAGACATACACAGACTTACAGGATTATCAGTGGTAGGAAATGACGTTTCATCAGCCTTTCAAAATATGTCCAAGAGAGTTAAGAAGATAGGAGATTGCAACTACTACAGAAAGTATGAAACAAGAAGAGGAGGAAAGGGAGAAAAAATCGACCTCATAAATAACCCAGCGGTAAAATTCACCTACTATTTGATATCTGGGAAAATGATGAGGAACGACACTAAGGGGGAATGCACCCTGAACACAATCTTAGTCACGGAGCATTGCATTCAAGGAGCACATCTGAATTGGTGCACATTCTTGTTAAATGAGTTGTTTGAGGCTTGTGAGGACAACTATAGGCGATCCACAGGATTCATATATGGTTATCTGATCATGATCCTCGTAATGTGGAAGTGGAGTCCACCAGGGATCAGACAGCTTGCAGATATTTCTCACAACCAACCAATGGCCCTAATGCTCACGCTATGGAGAGTATCAGGTGACCCAAGTACCAAAGAGCTCAATGAGGAAGCTTTTACAGTCTGGTACAGACAGATGTTCGACATTGTTGGGAGCCAGCAAAGAGTTCCAAGAAGCCTACTAGATAGGTACTTTCCACAGATATGGTTAGGGGTGACCCATAACCGAACCTATGTCCGACCAAGTTGTGTGGAAGAAAATACTTTCCATAAGAATCCATTGAAGTTCTAAATAGAGGAAGAGGCCTTTCACACAGAAGTTTCTTCATGGCCAAGAGCGGCAATGGAGATCAGAAGCAGGATCCCATTTTACTCGTTTGATGCAATGCTACAAAAAGCACTCTTGGGGGAGACACCGGAAGAAATAGAGCATAGGATATCACAACTGCAACTGCGGCCACTACTGGACCAGCTCGACACATGGGTAAAAGGCTTCAATAAGGTAATAGAAACTCTTAGCATCACATCTACTGTGTTTCCAACTTTTTCTCAGTTTCAAACATTGAATTCTGCATCTTCGTCCACCACCACCCCCATCCTTACTGCACTACCATCCACCACATTCAACTCCCCTTCGCTGACCACAGTCACTCCAATCCACAAAGCCAAGCTGACTAAACCCCCAGTACCAACACCTAAAGGAAAAAGATCACAAACCACGAGACCTAAACAAGTGGTTGATCTCACTGGGGAAGACCAACCCCAGCCTATAGTGACGGGAATACTAATTCAAGAAGAGCCAGAGGTTTCCACCCAAACCACCTCTACAGTACCTGTAATTGATCCATCATCAGTCTTGAACATCCAAACCTCATTGTCACCACACAATTCTTCACTGCACACCTCATTCACGTCCAAGGACCACCCCACCCACACTCCATCCACCTTTTCAACCATTTCAGATTCGATACCACTAGGGACCCTAACAAACATTGATATCGAGGCATAATTTAACTCGGGTACAGCTGGAGTACCCGAGGTTGACCAAACAATGGTTGGACAAGGCACATTTCTAGAGTTATTAATCCAGGAAGGGTCCCTCACTTCTAACACAACACCCACCCCACCAGAGCTAAACCCATTCCAGCAATCCAATCTATTGTTGCAACAATTCATTCCATCTACTAGTTTTCACGTCCATGAACCCCAGCCATTGCAACAGGGTCAGCCAACATCCCCACAGGGACATTCTGAAATATCAATCACCAGCAGGAAACCGCTCAAGGAGAGACATCCAACCCAAGAGATGTCGAACAGTGAGAACATGCAAAGCTGGGGATCTAGACAACTCTTTAGTTTAATACGGACGACAACATGATAAGAATAAGGTTCGGATAATTACCTCCAACAGAGATTCGAGCAGCAGCAACAGCAAGTGATTGTGCTTAGTGATTAGAGCAATCAACTCCAAGACGAGAAGGATAGCCTACATAAGCAGCTGGATCAAGTAACATAGGTCTTCAAAGACCTATGGCCAACTGTTGTTGCCCTAGATAACAAAACACCCGAAGATATTTCATCATGCTTAATGGTCAAAGATCCATTCAAGTCAAAATGGCATGCATGAGTTTGAACCGAGCAAACCAAGAACTGAAAGAGGTGCTTGCAGCAAAGCCAGCATTTTCAGATCCCTCCACAATATATGCTGAGAAAGTAGCAGAGAGGCAGAGACAAGTTTATAACATCAAGGACACACTCAAGATGACAGTAAAGGAAGCTTACAGCCTGTTGGAGTAGCTACATAAATTCTCAAATTCACTGACAATGAAAGCACAACCAGTTTCAGTGAAACTTCAGAAGATTTTCTTTGAAATCAGAGGAACCAAAGACCTGGTCAGTAGAAATCAACTATATTATCAAGTAGATATACTTGAAGCAAAAATTCAGATCATTGAAGAACACTCAGAAACAACAAAGCAACTTCTAAGGGACCTAAGGAAACCTATGAAGCAAAAGGTCAAGGAAATTCAGCAACTGGCGGTTGAAGCATAACCAAAAATCTAGGAAGTGTTCGACATATTGACGCAGGTAACAGATGAGACTCAGGTCGATAGAGTCGTCACTGAAACAGAGCCTATGCTTAAAGTGTGGCGAAAAGAAATAGATGAGTTTACAGAGCTCATAACATCAACATTGGGAAAGGTTCCCAAGTTGGGGCCTTTGTTGGAACAGGGCAAATGAGAACAAGAAACGACAAAGACGGAAGCAACAGGAGAAACTAGGCCAGCACTGGAAGCTGACAGACCACCAGAAGCCGCAACAACAGGGAAATATTGACTCAGGACGTGTCAATAGCGTGTGGTTGAGGCCTATTGGGGCCTTTGTTTTGGACAAAACAGTTTTGAAATTTCGGAGGGCCGGAAGGTAGGTGGTAGAATGCAATCAAGGTAGGCAGGGAGCTGTCACAGTTGTAGAAATCCAGAAGATAGGTGGCTGGGCATAGATGGATAACAGCGCAAATGGAAAATATGGGAGACAAGAAACAAATAGTAGAACTCCCAGTGGTAAAGAAGAAACATAAGGCAATGGAGCACAAGGGAGCAGACAAGTGCAAAAGAGGCAAGGACTGACAGTGTCAGTTGGCAGGAACAAATAAGAAGGAAAGAAGCGACTTTGTAGTTAGTTTGTTAGTTATCTAGTCAGCCAGAGCAGGAGGCTGATAGGAAGTAGAGCCTCAGGATAGCTTTGTGTGAAGCCTTTTGTATTGAACTGAATTGTAATGAACTCTGTGGAGTATGTCTATGTTTTTTTTATCTAAGTTAATGGAATCGGATTGTTGTTGTGTTGTGTATCATGAATTTGTTGATGCTTACTTGATTATGGTGAATGTATGCCTAGTTTAAAATTTAATTCGATACTTTGAACATGTCATGATGAATGATAGCTTAATTCTTGGATTTTAGATATATATGTTTTCTGTATGCTCATAATTATTATATGTGTTAGTAATCTTCCCTCGGTATAAATGATCTAGCATCTAATCTTAGTAAGGTCGTGGCATGCCTCGGGTGAGACTCCTTGCTCCCTTGAGCAGGGTGAAAATGTTGGCGTTATTCTAGAACACTGTGGAAACCTTGTTGGCCTCAAGCGTAAACCTGGGTCTTGCCCAGAGACCTGCTTTTTTGCCAGAAATTTATTCTCCCTCCCCCTATGTTTCCATGGCTACATGTCCCATCCCCTCAACCTAGTTTGTCTTCTCCTCCCAAATCTCTGATCCTTCTAAGATTAGATAAGATTATTCGGCTCCCCCCTCACCCTATAATCTTAGCCCTTGCAATGTTAAGGGAGGCACTCTAGGTTGTGATGTAGGGTTGGGGAAAATTTCTCCAGTATGTGGGGTAGGAAATATTTCATTTCAAGAGTAAACTACAAAGTTACTTGGGATATCACAACTAGAAAACAAAGGTCAATTTTTTGGGGCCCTTAGATCGATGCAAGCCCTCAAGTATGTAATCTCATTATTTTTCTATCCTTTAATCACATGGGCATGGGAAGCCCATAAAAAAAATTGGCCCTCAAGGGTGTTGAAAAATGCAACAAGAAATTCTCAATTGATTTTTCTTTGATTAAATCAAGAAAAATTGAATTTATACATCAGTAGACAAGTTGTATGATGTTACCTTGTGTGAAATTACTTTTGTTAGCCATTTTACTCAGTAAATTCAAGTTGGAGGAGTTAGAATTCAGTTAAGCATGTGTGACTGCTAATTTGTAGCAATCAAGGTAAGTTATCTAAGGTTGTTTTCAGTTAAACTAGTTCCAATTGTTGGAGGAACTAGTGGAGGGTCAGTTAAGTAATGGGACTTCAGTAAAACTCGGTGATCATCCATTCAACTGATCAACCAGCCCAAAATAGCTAGTGAATTGATCCAGTGGATCAAAAAAATGCTCAAAATTCAAAGTTCTCAGATTTCCTTGAAACTAGAGCCAAAGCGAATATCTCATCGCCCTAAATCCAACGCAACTCATTTCACTCAAAACAGACATCGGATGCTCCCGATATTGCTTTATGATTGATTTGGAAAACAGCTAAAAAATTTAAAATGAGTTTGCAGGGTTGCCCAATAAGTAGTCTCTATGTTGACTGGGAAATTATTGGGAAGGGTGACTATCCCTCCCATCAGCCAATGGGATGAGAACAAGTGGCAACTATTGATTAGGTCATATTATTTATTTTATATTGGTTTGAGTTGCATCTAGGTGGGAAAATTAGGAGGAGCTGCATGGGCCAATCCCTGCCTACTACATGACCTCCTAATTGTTGTGAGAATTTATGGTTTGAGGCCAAATTGCCTTTGCAAGGTTCGAATGTGAGACCTCATGAATTCCATCTGAGCCCTCCACGAGACTGGTTGTGTTAGTTTTTAACCTCTATGGGACTCAAATCTTATTTAAATTTTATGGGTGGAGTCATGAGGGGTCGGGACCAAGGTTAACCCTTGACCTCGGTCCACCCAACCACATTATGTAGCGGGAAGACAGCGTCTGGGGTTAACCCCGACACCACCATATATTATATATGATATATCAAAGTCCAAAATACATATCATTAACTACTAGTGAACCATATGTTTAATAAGCATTCCAACCATATGTTAAATGATAACCAAAGTCCTGGAGCGGACAAGGTTACCTCTGATGGTTAGGCTAGTATGCAGGCACATGTAGCAGTTGTATAAAGGTTTAAAGTTTTATGTTATGGTTAGATCCGATGGGAAGAGCGGAACCCACAGTCGTATCCTACCTCAAACCATGAATCCAACCCAGGTTACGATGTGGGTTGAGTTAAAGGGAATGGCACGACAAAATTTGAATCCAACCATGGTGGGTGTTAACCCAACCAAACATCAACCATAGTCACGAGCAGAAGTTAATAAATCAACGGTTCAACAAAACCCACCTCCAATGACCCATACTGCACAAAGTGGCACATTTTTATTCGGTTTAGGTTCGAGCAAGTTCATTTAAGTGTTTGAAAATTTTCACCTAGTGCGATAGGAATCTCACTAGTGCAAGGTGAATTTGTCACTCCACGTGGTCACAAAAGTTAGAAATTGTAGAATAGTTTGTAGGTGGGTGTGAATTGGAGGAGAGTTAGCAGAAAAACTTCCATGGAGCATAACTCAGTTATTTTTTGACCTTTTTTAAATGCAAAAAGATCCCAACTAGGGGTTTTTTACTGTTCTAGATCCATTGGAGACATTTTTTTAGAATGATGAGCATTGTAACTTGATGTAAACAAATATTTTTGATCATAATGAAAGAGGCCCAACATTGGAAGCTCAACTAAGAGATGTAGCCCAGGAGGGGTGAACTCGTTCATCATTTGTTGTCTTATGTATATTTTTATGGTATTGATGTCGTCTTTATTTTCTACAAAACTGAGTTTAAAATCATGTTAACATGTTAATGAAATTGTCATAATTGGTTAAAAACCCTAAACATTTCACTTGCAATTTTCACCATAAACTCTCAAGTTTACATATACATATCAGTATGGTATTAGAGCTTTGGTTCCTAGTTTTTTTTAGGGTTTAATTTTGTTGCAAGTGTTTCTGATGCTTACAAGCTTGAAGCTCAAAAGAGGAGAAGGAAAGCTTGTGGTTGCAAGTCCTCAAGTTAGTTCAAGGAGAGCACATTTTCTACAATATCCACCACAAATTTCACCTCAAGTTTCACCAGAAGCTTCACCATTCATGGCACATGAAGCAGAGCCTCATAATATGTTAGAGGATGAGAAGTCCTTCATAAAAACATTCTTTGACATGAAACAAATGGTAAATTTTCTCTATGAAAAGAGGAATACAAGGTTGCAACAAGGTGAGAGCTCCAATCCTCCAAAGAGAGATGGAGATAAGCCTCTAAAATAATATGGAGGATATGGGGAAAAGCCTCCAAAAGGGAATGGTGACAAACCACCTTTATCTTCACCTCCATCCTCACCACCATCTTCACCACCATATTCACCATCATCATATTCTACATCAACCCCTTCACAAAAACCTCCACATTCTCCAAAGGGACATATTAAAACTCCACTGTTAAAACTTGACATAAATTTTGAATTTCCTATGTATAATGGAGAGGTAAATGCTGAGAGATTAGATAATTGGGTTCGTCAGCTTGAAGTGTATTGCAGGATACAAAGGATCAAGGATGATGAGACCAAGTTTCAACTTGCATCATTAATGTTGGAAAGTGCATCACTCATTTGGTGGGAAGCCAAAACTCAAGAGGACATGAAGAAACATGGTAGGGTCTTATCTTCTTGGAATGATTTTTTTACTGCAATGAGAAGATAATTTTATCCATTAGCATACATGCAAAAATCTATCATGGATTGGAAAAACTTTAGGAAATTAAAGGGTGAAAGTGTGCAAATTTATACCCAAGCGTTTAGAAGGAGAGCATTGATATTGGGTGTAGATTTGTCATCTCAAGATACTTTTATGAAATACATTGGAGGTTTACATAGCTACTTGAGACATACAATTCCCATGTTTAACCCTACAATTTTAGATGAGGTTTGTGTAGAGCCCACACATATAGAAGAAAGAGGGAATTTATTTCCATAAGAGCGCAACACAAATCCATTTAAGAGTGGAGACAAAGGAAAGGGTAAATTCAAAGGAAAATCGAAGAAGAATGATTCCATCAAGAAAGAGGTAGAAAAATTAACATGCAAGCATTGTTCAAAGGATGGTTGCGATGAATATCATTGTTCGAAACTTCATCCTGAGATGAGATTAAAAAATTTTAACAACAAAGGAAAGCAAAAGACAATTGCAACTACACAACATGATCTAGGATCTGATTCGGGAGATGAAACAAAGGTCACAGCTATGGGATTGAAAGGTAAGGAATCCATTGCTAGCACTAGTTCTTCAAAAAGCCACAATGAAACTCAAAGTGAAAAAGAACGAATAGATATTTTCCATATTAGATTCATCTCAAAACATAACAAAATTGATACTCTATTTGATAGTGACTCACAAGAAAATCTCATTTCTGAAAACATTGTCAAAAAGTTGAATTTGGAAACCATTCCACATCCTAAACCATATCTTTTAGGTTGGGCGTGTGACAATGCAAAGTCGCAAGTAACTAGAAAATTCAAACTGAAATTATCCATTACTGCAAACTTCATTGATGAGTTAGAGCTTGATGTACTACCATTATACATATGTGGTATTGTTTTGGGAAGCCCATATCTTTATAACAAGAGACTCCTATATTTCATCACTATGAAAACAATTACCACTTGTTTAAATATGGTATCGATTACATTGATAGAGCACATCGCAAGAAACTAAACCTTTCACTTGTGAATGTGGGACAAATGAAGAGACTTTTAACTCTAGCAAGAACTTTGTACTTTTGATGAAGCCTTTCAAGGTTGTAATTCGAAGTTGAAATATTATTTGTTTGAGGTTGTTAACCAGTATGATGATATGTTTCAGGAGCCTAAGGGATTGCCTCCCAAAAGAGGAATCCAACATGAAATCTAATTGCAACAATATTGTCCTCTTCCTAACATTGGCATGTATAGGGTGTCAGTGATAGAAAATTCATAAATTAAAAAAAAAAAAATCCAAGTGTTTCTTGACAAGGGAATCATCCACCCAAGTACATTGCCAGGCAATTCAACTATTGTTTTAGTGCCAAAGAAAGATGGAACATTGCACATGTGTGTGGACTTTCCTGCATTGAACAAGATTATGGTAAAGAATCGTTACCCTCTTCCTAGAATTGATGATTTACTTGATCAATTGAAAGATGTTGTGTATTTCACTAAGTTGGACTTGAGGAGTGGCTATCATCAAATTAGGATTGTTGAATGAGACCTATGGAAGACAACCTTCAAAACAAAGAATGATTTGTTTGAATGGTTGGTAATGCCCTTTAGGATTTGTAATGCTCTTGCTACCTTCATGCGTGTAATGAATGATGTATTGAGGCCTTTTCTAGATGACGTTGTGATATTCTACTTAGATGACATATTAATTTTCATCGAGTTACATGAAGAACATGTCATGCATGTCAAGAAAGTGTTAGATGTCTTGAAGAAATAACAAATTTTTTTTAAAGATGCCGAAATGTGAATTTGGAAAAACTTATTTAGTTTACTTGGGTCATCTTGATGGAGGAGGTGAGTTGAAAATAGATCCCTCCAAGGTTTATGTCATTTTGAATTGGCCAAAGCCCAAAATAGTGATAGAGGTTATAATTTTTTTGGGAGCAACCCAATATTGGAGAAATTTTATTTCTAACTTCTCTTCTATCGTAGCTCCATTTCATGCATTGAAAAATGTGAAGCAAGTTTTTTCAGTGGGGATGCAAACAACAAAAAACATTTGATGTGTTGAAGGAAAATATCAGTTCAACTCTTGTACTTGCACTTCCTGATTTGAGATAGTCATTTAGATATAGACTGATGTAAGCGACTATTCCATGGGCAGAGTCTTGATGCAACATGGTAAGCCCATCTATTTTCATTTAGAAACTTTTAATGGTGCAGTGATTAACTATCCTACATATGACAAGGAATTTTATGAATTAGTGAAAAGTGTTAAAAAGTGGAAACATTACTTTATGGGTAAGGAAACAAGCATTCACACCAATCATCATCCATTGCAATACTTGCAATCACAGACAAAGTTGTAGCAAGTGAGGCATTTTCGATGGACGGGATTTCTTCAACAATTCCACTTTGTTATAAGGTATAAGAAAGGTATCTATAACAAGGTTGTTGATATGATTTCTAGACCAATTATTAGTGCATCCACTATTCTTAAGCATAATTATGTCATGCATGAGAGATATGTTAAGAAATATTCTTTGGGAAATGACTTCAAATATGTATATGCGACTTTGTGTCAAGGTAACCAAGTAGAGTAATTGGATTATCATGTGCATGATAACTTATTGTAACATCTTGGGAAGATTTGTATTCCATAGGGAGAGATATTCAACATCATAAGGGAAGAACATACTTATCTTATTGACGGTAATTTTGGTGCAGGTAATACAGTGGCACAATTACAGAGGTATTGTTACTGGCCTCGTATGCTTGAAAGTGTGTCGTGAATTGTAAGAGGATGTTCATTATGTGCTATCAGTAAGCCTAGAAATATAAAGTTTGGATTGTATACACCACTTCCAATACCTTCTCTTCCATGGGAGAGTGTTTCTATGGATTTTTTAGTTCTACTTATGTCTAGGAGAGGTGATTATTATATTTACGTATTTGTGAATAGGTTTAGAAAAATGTGTATTTTGATGCCTTGTAAAAAGTAGGTTACAACTGAACATACTTCTTAGTTATTCTTTCAGAATGTATGGGTACATTTTGGGTTGCCCACATCCATTGTTATTGATCGAGATTAACACTTTTTCGGGAACTTTTGGTCAAGTTTTTGGGGACTCATGGACACCAAATTGAAAAAAAGTACAACATGCCATCCTCAAACAGATGGCCAAATAGAGGTGGTGAACATAATGATGACACATCTTCTTCGTGTGTATGGAATCAAACAACCTGATTTGTGGGATGAACATTTGCTCTATATTTAGCATGCTTACAACCAGGCCAACCATTCATCGACTAAAACATCACCATTTGAGGAATGATTGTGATAGCCTCCCAAATCTCCTTTAGATTTTATTTTTGGGAAGGATGTTGCTATTGATGGTAATAGTGACATAGACAAAGCCAAGATATTCATTGAACAAGTTCAATTGTTACATCAAACAATTCAAGAACAGTTAGAGAAGAGTCAAGTCAAGTACAGGATAAGACATGATAAGCATAGCATGGATCACAGTTTCCAAGTCGATGATGAAGTTTGGCTTCACATTATAAAAGAGAGACTCCAAGGAGAAGCTAAAAAGCTAAAACCAATTTGATATAGTCCATTCAGAACTCTAGAAAAGATTGGTAATAATGCCTTCATGTTGGATTTTCCTTCATATATGTTAAATTCTAAAGATGTTCTATGCTTAGATTCAAATATACTTTAACCTTCTAGGGCACAACAAAATTAAGGTGCGGATAGAACATACCAATAGATTGATGGAAAACAAGCCAAAAAAAAGATAAATAATGGTGGCGTTACGGAGATTAGCGGGATGCTTCAACCAACAAAGTCTTCATATGGTCAGCTACCCACATATGTCACACAACCCCAAGATTTCCCATCAAGAATACTACACAAAGATGTTGCACCAAGAAGCCCTAAACATAGAACCAAGAACACAGCTCCATCACCATCAAGAGAGAAGAAAAATGGCTCCACACATTGTGTGTATAATGAACTCCAAGCCTCTCCAATAGATAGGAATCTTTGGGGGTGTGTGACACATCTCTTATGCATGTAGGATAAAACAGGCTGGCCTTTCACATGTGGAATATATTCGAAATACATGTTCTGCTCATCCGATCAAGATGATATTTAGATCAATATTTCACCTCTCTAAAAGAGGAACCCAATATAAATATTCGCACTGTCACCTGAGCATCACATCATGGAGTTTGGACCTAGTTTTCAAAAATTAACACCCCCTCTCAATTAGGGAGAACTCCATCCACCAGTTCCATCCAAACATTGTGTGTCATCCTGCCATAACTTGCTTTGTTGGATTCTTTATTTCAAAACAAAAGGTGAGTCACAAATACATCACCCAAGGCTAACCCTAAGTAAGCTCAGAGGTCCAAAACCTCTACAGGACTCAAAGGAGTCACACACCAACCCAAAGTTGGTTTCACTGACCCGAAGTCAGTTGGAGGTCAGAAACCTCTCTTAGACTCGAGAGAGTCATATACTAACGCGAAGTTAGTTTCACTGACCCAAAGTCAGTTGGAGTTCTAAAACCTCTCTTATACTTGAGAGAGTCATATACTAACCCAAAGTTAGTTTCACTGACCCGAAGTCAGTTGGAGGTCTGAAACCTCTCTTAGACTCGAGAGAGTCATATACTAACCTGAAGTTAGTTTCACTGACCCGAAGTCAGTTGGAAGTCTGAAACCTCTCTTAACTTGATCCCAGATCAAGTGGTTGGACACGTGCCATCCTAGACATAGAGAGTACAACAATATCCAATGCGTCCATCGGTCTTGCTATGGTCTCTATTCACATTTCCCACCTCATGGCCAAATGAGAGGTACTTCCCATGAGTCTAAAACTCCATGGGTAGGATGCATATGGGGCACAAATCAAATTAAGAGGTAAACCAGGTCAATATCATAATGGTGGGGCAGAAACACACCAACTAGGTTCGGCAAGCCTAGCCCTGTAATTTCTTATAGAACCAAGAAGTTATCCCCAAAACCCCCTTGGAGCTCATAGAGCTCATTGTCCAACAGGACCCTCCAAATAGGGTTGTTCCATGATTCCAATATTCTCACGGAAGGTTAGGAACATGATCTTCCCCAAGGGCATTGTGAGAATATCCGCAACCTACTCATCAATTCCTATATGATCGAGCCTTACGGCGCCTCGCTGTACCATATCCCAGATAAAGTGGTACCAACCATCAACATGCTTGGATCAATCATGGAACCCAGGATTATAAGACAAAAAAAATCCCCCTCTGGTTATCACAAAGGATAACAGGGGCATCTAGCACATGCTTGAACAAATCACTGAAGAGCTTTTGCAACCAAGTGACTTCACAATAGGCCATACATGTTGCAATGTATTCGGCCTCAGCGGTGCTCAAGGCTACCGACTTCAGATTCCTGCCTGAAGCAGATCTAAGTGTGAAGCAACATCCAGATGTGCTCTTGCAATCCACCACACTGCCTACCCAATCGATATCGGTATATCCATGGAGTGTCATACTCCCAGCAGTGTATCTCAGCCCATGGTCTATCGTGCCCAAGAGATATCTCAAGAGTTTCATGGCACAAACCCAGTGAATGTTATGAGGATCAACCATGTGTTGACTCAAAGTGTTCACTGCACAACATACGTCCGGATGGATGTTCCCTAAGAACATCAAGGGCCCCTACGAGTTAATGATACTCAGTAGGATTTTCTAGCACGGGCCCAAAAACGCTTCCACTCAACTTCTTAAAGTTGAGTTCCATTGGTGTTGACATAGACTTACAGTCCACCATACCAAATCTTTCCAGAAGCTTCACAATGTGTTTTCCTTGAGAGAGGAAAACCTTGTCAGGTCTCTGCTAGACCTTCGGGCCTAGGAAGTAATGTATCAGTCCTAGGTCCTTCATCAGAAGTGAGCTCCCTCTTCCACTGATGAATGAGAGGGTCAACATCTTTCAGGAAGAGATCATTCACATAGAGAACTAGAATGAGAGGCTTTTCTCTATTAACCTTGAAGTAAAGGTTTGAATCATCATTACTATGAGTGAAGCCCAACTTCATCAAGTAGCTATCTATCCTCTCGTACCAAGCCCCGGGATCTATCCAACCTGCAAACATGGGTGTCTTGATCCTAGTCTTCGAATCCCAAAGGTTTCTCTTCATACACCTCTTCCTTTATCACACCATGCAGGAAGGCGCTCCTCACATCCATCTGATGAATATTTTGTCCTTGCGTAGCAGCAAGGGTAATAATAGATTACAAGTGAAATCATAATCAATGCATTCCTAGAGAGAAGTCTCAGGCAACACATTTCCTATCATATCCATTCTTGATCTTATATGAAGGTGACAACAACTTTTTCCTATGGTCTAGGGACCATATCCTTCCAGACTTGATGCTTTACAACTTCTTCAAATGATTCAGGCTCATATTGTATGCATGGCAGCTAGATACCTCAGGTATTTATATGGCTTCTTGTTTTTCTTTTGGAATTTCCCCCTTGAAGCCATATCACTTTGAGCCATGAGGGTCTTATTTATTTTGGCAATGATATTAGCTCAGGAGCATATATAGTTGTAGTCTCCCTCTTAATTCCAGCTCCTCTTGTGAGAGAAGAAATCTATTTTAAATGAGGGCATCCTAGACACCAACTTGGAAAGGAGTTTTGTACTCATGGGCCTGAATCTTATTCTCCCACTGTCAAATCCATACAAGAATAATAGCCATACACTGTCATATAGTTGTCATGTATCTTGACACATATCATATATTTTCATATCATTGATTTCAGTGATGCCAAGATATTATCATATACATCATTTGTTCAAAACATCACAGACTTTTCTGACCATGGTTCTAAATACTTGACAGTTCAAGACTCCAAAAACGTGACTGTCCAAGGCTCCAAACATTGAGCCTCCACAGAGATATAACGGAGTCACTCAAGTAGCTATAATAATTTGAAAACATCACAGTTATATTAACCTTCACCGAGCCATCATAGATTCACTACAGTTATCTCCTCTATTTAAAATATGAACATTTTATTACAAGGACTTCTCCAGTATCTTTAAAGATCATAGTCCTTCACAATGTTGTATTTCTGGTAATTCAAGATAGCAAAGATCCAATATTGAGCCACCAGATGAGTTGTGTTGTATATGATTTATCTTCCAAGGTTAAGACTTCACCGATATTGTGATGCCCATAGATGAAGGCTCCAATGTGTGACTGAAACTGTCAGAAGCTTACTGCTAATATGAATTTTGAAAACATAGGTATGACTGTCTATGTCGCTATCATAATGACAGTGACATAGAATCATAGGTTTCTTTCTTAGTTCCTCAAATTTGTGGCTACAGAAATAATGCACCCAGCCTCTCCACCATGAGCTGTTATAGAGATTCTGTCATCACTATCATATCGTCATCATAGAGATAATGACACAACTATTGTCATACATTATTTAAATATTATACAATGTTTACAACAATGACACACAAGATTGAATGTTATAGCAGTAGACTCACTTGCTCAGATATCCTGACCTCCCAAGATTTCATACTCGGTCACACAACGCATTCTCAGTAATATTCATATATTATTCAGACAAGCTAATGACCCTCAATAACATAATGACTCGCCTTTTTGATATGTATCCTTTAGAATAAGGAGCATTTTAATCACACAGAATTTCTACATGACCCCTTTTTTCAAGACAAAGATTACAAGAACCGTAGATGAACCTGGGTTGTTCCAACTCAATTGACCAACCTCAATACTGTGGACTTTTCCAGGTTAAAGATGGAAATCCTCCTATGTATAGAAGTGAATTTTGTCTTTGATGCCAACAACCACAACTAATATGGAGCTCAGTCTACTATAGGGAAAATTCATACACTCAGGATAATATTGTTTAACCAATGCACACGTCGAGAGAGTTAAATGCACAATTCCATTTAACTACTACAAGATCCAAATTCTTGCGGTTACAACAACTAAATTCGGCTACAAGTGTAGACCCCAGACTTCTATCATTTAAAGTGTGCAGACATTCTCATTCTCTGCAACACAACGTAACATGTATTGGTGCAACTACCATCCCCTTTGTTCACGCACTGGAGATCAATGTCACAATGCTCCCAATTGATTTTGGCAATCAAGTGTCATCAATCCACCTAATGATGAGTGTAAATTCATACACCACGAAAACCTACACAGAGACTCCTAAGAGGAAGCATACTGTCAGCAACTCGACCATGTTGCTTCCATATGCGAGTAGTCGGTGATTATTTACTATAGCCTTCAATCTGCACTAGGTATGCCATTTTACAAATAGCATTCTTCAGGCATAGGAAATCAACGTCAATTAAATTTGATTTCCCTCGAACAACAATGTGACTTCAAAATTCCCAATTAGATTCAGTGTTTTCGACCCTCCACTCACTCATTGAAGAGATGCGACATGCATCGCTAACCTTGAAATCGATAATTTACTTGACGAACTTGTTCTTCCTGTGCTCTCAGTCTTGGCTTCCCAACAGAAAGCATTTCGGATGGAATTTACGAAATTAATGGGTTGCTCCAAAAAAAATATAATGCCCTTTTCACTACGATGTCGCTTGTAGCGATCAACTCAGAATTAAATAATGCGTTCATTCTTTGCTAACAACTGTGACACTTCTCTAAAGCACACAATGTGTATCACGCCCATGTTCCATAAACCACTCCTTGGATCCAAGTAACTTCAGGGACAAATCTTCAACCCCACCCAATCGACTCAATTTAGTTTGAGAGAATGTCGTCTGGTGGAAGTAGGCATTTTAGTCATCCCTTGGTGGCGGAGAACCTAGACGTCTCGAATGATTCCCCACCAACAACTTCTAGCAATTCTATGATTGACAACTTCTCTAAGTCGTCTTTTGTGGCCCTTGATTTTCTGCTTTGGCCTCCTCTGCCCTAACAGTGCTCAGGCGTCTAACAATGATGGCTTTCGGCATTGTCCACCTTTGAAAAAAAAATGGCCCACTCGAACCAATCTCGGCCTTGGATTCTGCCTATGAAACAAACCTTATATCTTGTTGCCCTAGATCTCAACTAGAATGGGATTTGTCTTCTCCCAGCTTTGATACCATGTTAAATTATGAAGATGTTCTATGCTTAGATGAAAATATACTTTAACCTTCTAGGGCACAACAAAAGTAAGATGCAGATAGAACATACCAATATATCGATGGAAGACAAACGAAAACAAAGATAAATAATGGTGGTGTTACGACAATCAGCAGGATTCTTCAACCAGCAAAGTCTTCATAATGTCAGCCACCCACATATGTCACACAACCCCAAGACGCCCCCTCAAGAATACTCCACAAAGATGCTACACCAAGAAGCCCTAAACGTAGAACCAAGAACGCATCTCCATCACCATCAAGAGAGAAGAAAAAATCGTCCACACATTTTGTGTATAATGAACTCCAAGCCTCTCCAATATATATGCATCTTTGGGGGTGTGTGACACATCTATTATGCATGTGGGATAAAACAGGCTGACCTTGCACATGTGGAATATATTTGAAATACATGTTCTGCTCATCTAATCAAGATGATATTTAGATCGATCTTGCACCTCTCCGAAAGAGAAACCCAATAAAAATATTGGCATCGTGATCTGAGCATCACATCATGGAGTTTGGACCTAGTTGTCCAGAATTAACAATATATGAAAATTTATATAGTTTTTAATGTTGATAATTTAAGGTTGTATGAGCCTTCTTTGATTGAATATCAAGGAGAGAATGTTAAAATTACTTCAATTGAAGTTTTATCTCCTAAATATCTTGAAGAATTGCTACAAGACACCATCCTCGATAGGAAAGCAAGGACTTCAAAATGACGGAACGTGGAATACCTTCGTGTGGGGATCAAGGAAAAAAATCCAAGCAAACCCAAATGGATTGAGATTGGAAGGGTGAGGGAAATTTACCCTCATATTTTTGTTAACTGAAAGTGATATTTTCGAGTCCAAAAGCTTCCAGTGGGGAGGAATGATCTAGTGGATCAAGAAAATGCTCAAAATTCAAAGTGCTCAGATTGGCTCAGAAATAGCTCCAAAGAAAATATCTCGTTGCCTTGAATCCAACTCAACCTGTTTCACTCAAAACTGACATCGAATGCTCCTGATATCATGTTATGATTGTTTTGGAAAACAACTAAAAATTTAAAAATGAGTTTGTAGGGATGCCTAGTCAGCAGTTTGTATGCTGACTAGGCAATGATTTGGAAGGGTGATTGTGCCTCCCAGTAGCCAATGGGATGATGAAAAGTGGAAACTATTGATTGGATCGGATTGTTGGTTTTATATTGGTTCAAATTTCATCTAGGTGGACCAATTAGGAGGAGTGACATGGGCTAATCCCTGGCTACTAGGTGGCCTTCTAATGGTCATGCAAAATTATGTTTTGAGGTCAAACTTCCTCTGCAAGGTTCGAAAGTGAGAACTCATGCATGCCAGCCAAGCCCTCCACCAGCCCTCCTGTGTTATTCCTTAATCTCTATGGGACTCAAGTCTCATTAAAATTTTATGGGAGGAGTTTTCGAGGGTCGGGACCAGGGTTAACACTAGACCCCGATCCACCCAACCATATTACATGGCAGGAAGATGAGGACTGGGGTTAACCCCAACCCCAACCATATATTATATATGACATATCAAATTCCAAAAGCCATATCATTAAACAAGAGTACCACATTTTTAATAAACATTCCAACCATATGTTAAACGATAACCAACGTCTTGGAGCAGACAAGTTACCTTCGCTAGTTAGGTTTGTACGCAGGCAGATGTGGTGGTTAACCATGACTCCAACCCAGGTTACGATGTAGGTTGAGTTAAATTGAATGGAATGAAAAAATTTGAATCCAACCATGGTGGGTGTTAACCCAACTAAACAACAACGACAATCACAAGCGAAATTTAAGAAATCGACACTCCAATCAACCCCACATAAAACGACCTATAATGCGCCAAGTGGCACCTTTTTATTTTCTTTAAGGTCAACCGAGTGCATTTAAGTGTTTGATAATTTGCACCCAGTGTGACGAGAATCTCGTCGGCACAAGGAAAATTTGTCACTCCATGTGGCCAAAAAAGTAAAAAATTGTAGAACAGTTTGCAGGTGGGTGCGAATTAGAGGACAGTTAGCAAAAAAACTTCCATTGAGTATAACTCAGTAAGTTTTTGACATTTTTGAGTGTAGAAAGAGCCAAGCTAGGCATTTTTTACTATTCTGGAGCCATTGGAGACATTTTTTTAGCATTCAGAGAAATGTAACTTATGTAAACACATATTTTTTAGCATAATGAAAGAGGCCCAACATTGGAAGATGGACCATGAGTTGTAGCCCACGAGGGGTGAACTCCTTCATCATTTGTTGTCTTTTGTATACTGTTATGCTATTGATGTCTTCTTTATTTTCTTCAAAAATGAGTTGAAAATCATGTTAATATGTTAATGAAATTTTCATAATTGGTTAAAAATCCTAAACATTTCAGTTGCAATTTGCACCATAAACTCTCAAGTTTACATATACAGATCATGCATGCAGAGAATTCAAGTTCCCGGGGTTTGGTGGATATTCCAAAGAGGTGTAACATCAATTTTAAAATAGTCTTGAGTGTATAGGTGTTGCATGCAGTTAGATGATAAACTTAAGGAATTGTGCAATCCATTTTAGAGAAATTCCTAAATAATAGGGGCCCTAATTTCTCAAAGAATAATGCAAGGAAATAGGAGCTTAACCAAAGATATAAATTCACTAAGTCCAATTTAGATCTTATCAATGTGCAGAGAGATAGTTTATGCACTTGCAGGTTGTTCTCAATTGAGAAAAATAAATTGTAATACATCTCTATTCAACATATTAATGCAAGAAGACATTTTGGTTTTTAGTGAGTTTCTTTCCCTGGGAAAAATAATTGTTGCATGTATGTGATTTCTTATTGCATGTTTAACATTTTTGTTCTAAATTGTAAATTAATGTCCACAGATTAGTAAAGTAGGTTTTTGTCTTGTGATATTGATTATAACTTCATGAGAAGTTGCAAATCTATATCTTAATTTCTACATGGTATCGTACAAGGATTCACATTAGAGTAGGAACTTTGAAGTTGTTTCTCAGGGGGCTCGGATTTGGAGACCAGTGTAACAAGATTTATTTAGAACTGAGAAGATGGCCTTCAATGAACTAAGGCTAGAGTATTCCTTGAAAGGAACCTCTAATTTTATTGCATGGAAGAATAGCATGGAGTCAGTATTGGATGACAATAGATTTCTAGAATACATAAAGATAGATGTTACACAACCACCAGAATCTGATGCCCAAAACTGTGCTTAGTGGAAGAAAGATGTATATAAGGTGAGAAGAATAATATTGGAGGGAGTGTGGGATCACATTGTCTCAAATCTCCATGGAAAAGAAGATTCATTCGAAATGTGGAAAGTACTGACAGAATTGTTCGAGAATAGTAGTGACCACAGGAAGCTCGCACTCAAGGATAAACTTTGAAGTGCCAAGATGCAGAAGAATTACACCATTCCACAATATCTGAGAACGTTCACACAATGTCGTGATGGACTTGGCGGGGTTAGTGTAAATGTTCATGAAAAATACTTGGTAAGCCTATCTCTTCTGGAACTTCCCAAGAGCTGGCATAACTGTTAAAATTCGGTGAATGGAAGGGAGAAACTACCGAATTTGGAGCACTTATGCTCCGATTTGGTACAAGATGAAATAAGGTGGAATACCAAAGATGGTACTTCATCCAAGGGCGAGGATGAAGAAAAAATTGCATTGGATGGAAATGAAAAGAAGGGAAAAGGGTAGAAATCTCAATCCAAACTAGAATCTAGTCAAGGGGGCATGAAGAAATAGTTGTCAAAAATTAAATGCTTCCATTTTCATGAATTCAAACACTATGCCATGAAGTTTCCACACAAAGAGGAAAGTAAGAAGACCTCATGAGGAGCACTGTATTGAAGCTCTAGCTTCATAGTTCAATCTTTACTTTACCCTCAATGCATGCATGGCTAGGAAATTGATGGGGAGCATTTGGTACTTGGACTCAAGTACATCCTTCCACATGGCAGGGTGTAGAAATTTTTTTAGTGACCTAGAAGAAAATTATTTGTAGATGCACATCGAGATGGGGGGCGACGGAAGGTATAGCGTGACCAAAGTTGGTACAGTCACCTTTTAGAGGGAGTCTGTCTCCTCCCTCAGGCTCAAGGATGTATGTTCGTTTCAGGCCTAAAGAAAAATCTCATTTGTGTTATAGTTTTGGAAGATCATGGTTATGATGTGATATTGAGCAAAGGAAAGGTATTACTTAGACACATAGCCATGTGACAGGTGAAACAGATCGGGGTTCGTTTGAAGAACATGTATAATATATTTGTGGAGGAGTGTGCTACATTAAGCACTAAGGTGGAGAAGTTGCAGAGCAAGTAATAAGGTGAGTTTTTCACATAATACTTGGCCATTTGCATCATGGCGCCCTGAACATTATGCAGCAAATAACCACATGCCTCACCAAAGGAGCACTTGAGCAGCAGGATGTATGCAAAGGATATACTTTGGAAAAGTTCACAAAATCCACATTCCATGATTGAGAAAAGAAGTCACATGCAGTCCTAGAAAGGATCCACTTTGATGTCTGTGGACCTTTCTCAACACCCTCCACTTCCAGGAACAAATCTTTTTTCATTTTTATTAATGACTTCTCATGGAAGTGTTGGATATTCTTCATGTGGAAGAAATATGAGACATTCTCCAAGTTCATAGAATTCAAGGAATTGGTTGAGAAAGAAAATGGAAATAAGGTGAAGGATCTCAGGAGTGATAATGGAGGTGAGTACATGTAGAATGAATATAATTTTTTTGTGAAAAATAAGGCAATCAACGAGAGTTAAAAACATCACACAACCCATAGTAGAATGGGGTGGTTAAGAGAAATAACCATAACATTGTGGGAGCGGCGAGGGAGATGTTGCATGATCAAGGCCTACCTATGCATTTGTCGGTTGATGCATGCAACACAACAATATATTTGCAAAACTGGAGTCCCCATCAGATTCTAGGCATGATTACACTGGAGGATCCTATTAGGGGAGAAATTTAGATGTGTCGCACTTCAGGATTTTTGGAGCCTCTGTATACTGCCATGTCTCAAAATAATCAAGGAAGAAGCTAGAGTCGACAACAAAATTAGGGGTATTTTTGGGTTACACAGGAACTCCCAGCAACTACCGCGTGTACTTTTCAGCCCTCAGAATGGAGAAAGATTTGTGGTGCTCTCTTGAGAAGGAGCTTCAAATCCCACCAGAAGAGGATCTTTTAGCTCCAAAGGAGGAACCTCAAGAAGTTGTGGAGCAACCACAAATTGAGGAGAAGAGAGTGGAGACATCCACTCAATAATAACCATCCAAACGAGGCATAAAATGGACTAGGGAAGTTGAGAGACTTGTGTAGGATGCGAGGGAGAATGTGGGTGCTCCTTCAAATGTGTGCAGGTAGATACAATCACCAGATCCGTACATTGGCTACATGTCTCTAACCACTAAGATTGTAGAGACTAAGCCATCCTCTTTCAAGGAAGCAGTTGAGAAAACTTTATGGGTTGATGCAATGATGGAGGATTATGAATCCATTGTAAAGAAGAATGTTTGGGAATTTCCCCAAGACCAACGAATAAATCAGTTGTGGGTTTTTTATGGATCTTCAAGGTAACGCAAGTTTCATATGAAAGCATAGAGAAGTACAAGGCTAGATTTGTGGCCAAGGGGTAATCTCAAGTTCAAGGGATTGGCAATGAGGAGACCATTTCTCCTACAGTAAGGTACTCATCCATTAGATAAATTATTTCTCTGGTTGTGCAGATGGGGTGGAAGATCCAATAGTGGATGTAAAAACAACATTTATCAATGGGGTTATTGAAGAGGAGGTGTACATAAAGCAACTAAAAGGCTTCGAGACTTTTCATTGGGAGTCTCATGTGTGCAGACTAATGTGAGCTATGTACAATCTTAAACAAGCACCTCGTGCTTGGTACACCAAGATCGATAACATCTCACCAATTGGGGCCTCAACAAAAGTAAAGAGGATGCAAATATCTATCATACCTTGGTAGAAGCTAAAGTGTTGATTATTGTCTTATATGTTGATGACTTGATTTTAACATGTGATGAACAACTGATCAGACCTTGCAAGGAGGATCTTGCAAGAGAATTTTAAATGAAGGACATAGGTCTCATGAATTACTTCCTCGGATTGGAATTATGGCAAGGCGGTGGGGAAATATTTGTGTCTCGAGGAAAGTATGCAAATGAGATACTACAAAGATTCTGCATGGTGAGTTGAAAACCCACGGAGACACCTCTAGTGACCAACTGGGGGAAGGAGGATGCCACTTCGGGTGAGGAAGCATATGCTACCATTTATCAACAGTTAGTGGGTTCACTGATGTACCTTGTGAACACATGGCCAAATATGTGCTATGCAGTCAACCAACTAACCTAAGCTATGGTTAGGCCAACCAAATTATTTTGGAGGGTAACGAAGCATGTTCTATGGTACCTCAGAGACACTACCCAATTTGAACTATGGTACAAACGAAAAGGAGGAGTGAAGTTGTGTGGTTTCACATATGCAGATTGGGCGAGGAATCCATTAGACTGAAAGAGAACATCAGGTGGAATTTTCAGTGTTGGGTCTGCAACAGTTTTTTGGTACAATAGGAAGCAAAGATTTGTGGTTCTCAGCTTGGAAAAAGTAGAATACATGGCTGCAAGTCAAGAAACATGTGAGGCGATCTGGATGAGAGAGATACATGTTGGATTGTTTGGTAATATGATGGCTCAAACTTTGATATACTATGAAAATTAGAGGTGCATCAAAATCTATGAGAATCATGTTTTTCACGATCGATCCAGGCATATAGATATCTTGTATCACCATTTTCGAGACTAGATGCAGAGGCGGATAATGGTGTTGTAGTACATTCTGACAGACGAACAAGATGCTAACATTTTGACAAAGGCCTTGTCAAGAGGGAAGTTTGAATTCCACAGGTTCAGGATAGGGGTGGTTGATAATCCCTTTCTTGCTGAGAAGGAGTGTTGAAAAATGTAACAAAAAATTCTCAACTTGATTTTCCCTTGATTAAATTAAGGAATTTTGAATTTCTACATCAACAAACAACTTGGATGATGTTAACTTGTGTGACATGGATTTTTTCACCTAGTTTACTCAGTAAATTCGAGTTGGATGAGTTAGAGTTTAATTAAGCATGTGTGATTGCTAATTTGTAGCAATCAAGGTCAATTATCTAAAGGTTGTTTTCATTTAAACTAGTTCCAATTGTTGTAGGAACTAGTGTAGGGTCAGTTAAGAAGTGGGACTTTAGTCAAACTCAATGATCATCTAGTCAATTGATCAATCAACCCAAAATAGCTAGTGCATGTAGAGAATTTGAGTTCCATAGGCTTGCTGGAGATTCCAAGGTAGTGTAACATCAATTATAGAGTAGTCTTGAGTGTACAGGTGTTGCATGCAGTTAACTGATCAACCTAAGGAATTGCGCAATCCATTTTGGAGAAATTCCTAAATAATAGGGCCTAGTTTCCAAAGGAACAACACAAGGAAATAGGAGCTCAAGCAGAGGCAAAAATTTACTAAGTCTGTGTCAGAGCCTATCAATGAGTAGAGAGATAGGTTATGCACTTGCAGGTTGTGCTCAATTGAGCAAAACCAATTTTAATACATCTATATTCATCATATTAATGCAAGTAGGCATTAGGGTTTTTAGCAAATTTCTTTCCCCAGGAAAAATACTTGTTGCGTGTGTGTGATTTCTTATTGCATGTCTAAAATTTTTGTTATAAATTGTGAATTAATTTCCGTAGAGAAGTACAGTATGTTTGTGTCTTGTGATTTTTATTAAAACTTCATGAGTAGTTGCAAATATACATCGTAATTTCTATAAGGAGGTTGGTAATACAATTAATTTGGATGTCATTTTTCTTCAAGAGACCCTCGGATATGGAGAGATGATTCAAAAGGTCATGGAATCTCTTTTTTCAGGATAGTGTTTTGTTTCTTCTAATGTTAGAGGCAGGTCGGGAGGCCTTGCCATTGGTCAAAATAAAAAAATCTATAAAAGTCTTAATCTTTTGGGGCTCTAACATTTTGTTAGGAGTTGATTTTTTTTCAGGTGATCTAGGAAAGGAGATTAAGGAAATCAATATTTATGGTCCATGTTAGGACAAAATATTGTTTTAGGATGGAATGATGAGGAAATTGTATTTGAAAGAAAAAAACCTTGTTGTTGGTGGTGACTTGAATTTTTCATTAAGGGCCTCTGAAATATGGGGAGCTCATGCTCATGTGGACTCACAAGCATAACATTTCAAATATCTCGTAGCCTATAAAGAATTTGTATGAATGGACCTAGCTAGTGTGTCTAGTGCAAAAACACAACAAAATCTATGAAGCATATTTTCATCTCTTCCCCATTCTCAGTGGAAGTTTGGAATTCCATCAATATTTGAATTGGATGTGTACAAAACTGGCAGAGTGCATCTTTTTTGGATATTTGGAAAGAGTAGTGGGAACATGCATCTCCCAATCATAATAGGAATATGCCCCCTCTAATCTTCTGGGGTATCTGGAATGCTATAAATAAGGCTGTCTTTCAAGATAAGCATCCATTCCTTACTAGATGGTTGCTAAATTTATTGTTGATTTTTTCATGCTCCCATCTACGAATCAATTTATGTGCCATGGAACATTATTGGGGAACAGGTTGACAAATAAAAACCTTGGGCATACTTTGATGGAGCATCTACATAGGAAGGAGATTATGGAGGGGGTGCAGTCTTATACCTTTATGAAAACCATTTCTTCAAGTTATGGAGTGGTCTGAGAAGAGGAACTTAACTACTATAGAGAACTACTTAGTCTTAAGTTCCTTCTTCTTTTTTTCTGTTGAAAAAGAATGTCGTACTTTGCATATTTTTGGAGATTCAGTTATCATTATTAATGGGTTTAATGAGCTACAACAATGCCACGTGCACACACTACTTCCCATTCTAGAGGACGTTTTGCATCTAAAACATTATTTTGGCCATATTTATTGTTGACACATTTACAGAGAAAAAAATTGACAACAAATGCACTGTGTAAGGAGGGTGATTCACGTCTGGAATTATGGATGTTATATGAGTAACTAGACGGGGGCACATTAGTGTACAATCATTAAATGATGGTGGCATGATGCATATTTTGGCAAACATTACTTACTTACATTACTTACTTTAGTTATATATGATGATATGTGTTGTTTGATAGCGTTTGGTTCATTATAGAGTGTTATATGTAAATGTGGTCTATTGAATTTTTTTGGTCCTGCTTCATGACTCCATATCATTTTGGATAGATGGCTTTACAAATTGTTTTTGAGTGCATCCTTCAAACATAATGTAATTTTTATTAACTCATAAATTTTATGTTTATTTCTTAAAAAAAGAAGTATAATACTTCAATCAAATATATAAAACAAACATATATAAATTGAAAAATATTTTAATATCTATATTATACACACTTAAATTGTATATTTAAAAACAAATATAATAAAAGTATAATATTTCAATAAAATATAAAAGTTAAATATATAAAAGAAATATATATACATTGAAAAAATATTTCAAATTTCAAATTTTATTGTTATTCATATATATATATCATATATATATATAAGCAATTATAGTAGAAATGTAATATTTCAATAAAATATGAAAATTAAACATATAAAAGAAAAATATTTATATTAAAAAAAATTAATCAATAAAATTTATTATCATTATTTTTTAAAGTTTGATAAAACTACATATTCATTATATCAAATATATATTATTTTTAAATATACATGTTAATTGTTTATTTATAACATATATATATATAGATTATTATACAATTTATATATTTATAAATAATTATAATAAAAATATAATATTTCAATAATATATATACATTAAATATATAAAAAAAAATATTTTAATTTATATATATATGAAAATTAAATATATAAAAGAAAAATATAATTTGATTTCTAGTGCTTTGACAATGGCCAAAGTCCTGACATTAGCACTAGTACTCATCGTCATAGCGGCAGCGGAAAATGCGGGCATGGCGGGAGCACAGTCACCATATCCGCCTAATTCTTTTTCTTCGTCGTGTACCGCTCCTCTAATGAGTTTGGTGCCATGCCTCGCCTTCCTCCCGGGAGGATCCAAGAGCACTAGTCCATTACACAATTTTGTAATAAATGGTGATTTTGGATTATTTAATTAAAAAATAAAAAATCTCAGATACATTTGAGTTATATAAAAATATATTACTGAAATTTGTGATTTAAAAAAAAAACTTCTAAAATATTTAAATGGTATAAAACACACAATTTTATATTGAAAACAAATATTAAATAAATAAAAATAAATATGTATATCAATTTACGATAAATTAGCAAAATTTGTGACTTAAAGTCTTTAGCCTTCTTCTTGGACTTGCGCCTTTTCACCAATGGATCATCAATTGTGATACCATACCTACTACAAAAAGATTTAGTACCAGGCAATCTATTCAACTTATCAATAGATTTATTGATCTTAGAACTGGTACAAAGAGTAATTAATACTCTGGTTATTATACTATACATCTGACCCCATAAATATGTTTCCAGTGGCAACTTGAAAGCTTCTTGCAACTTTAAGATGTCTACCAGCTTTGATGGCAATGCTGCAAGGTAGACTTGTTTCCATAGGATGTTATTAGGATCTTTTACCAGGAAGATTCTTTGGATCCAATCTCGATGGAAATCTTCGTACTGGTTGATATTGCGACATTTCAGATTCATGAGAATCATTTCATTTTGATCTGAAATGTTGGGGACATCTCCACAGAATGTTTGTTGGATTAGTGCTGTGAGAGCACCAATCATATTATTCATGGTTGTTCCATCTTCATGAAATCTGACATCTCCATTTTCATCTTTCAACACCTCAGCTTCCATTTTCGTTATGAGAGCAGGAGAGGACTCTAGTTCCCACCACCTGGCTAGAGTTCCTGTGAAACATGGAATGAGGGATTTGCATGCCTCAACTTCAGATTTCCCATCTATGCACATTAACTTATACTCTGTGATCATCTGATCAATCACTTGTCTGATTTGGGCAGAGGATAAGTTATCTATGTTCCATTCTTTATAGCTTTGGGAATGGAAAGTTTCTCTTGCAGGAATTTTTCCCAGGCCATTCAAGTTAGGAGGAGAGTACCTAGTATATTGGGCTTCAATGGGCTCATATACAGGTATGACATGATCTTCGGATTCTGACTCATGGAACAGAGAGGCAATAGTCACTTTATATTTCGGAGACTCTGGAACAGACTCTTTGGGAAATAGGTTGGGAAATCTATTAACAGTTTTCTGGATTTGCACAACTTTCCCTTTGTGGAGAAATCCTGAGGGGACTGGCTTGTCTGATTTCTTTTCTTTTTCCTTCTGGGCTTTTTCAGAAAAGTTTGACACAAGTTGTCGGGTAGAAATAGACTGCTCTATAATACAATTTTCTACCTCATCAACCTTCTGTAATGACTTTAAAGAAAAATATTTAACTACTTAACAATTGTACTGTACATAATTCAATGCCTTATTTACATCATTCAAAGAAACTTGTATCTGATCCATCTGACTTTTTACAACAGAAGCTTTGGCAACATTCTTTTCTAATCCTGTAATGGCAGTGTTAGTCCAGTTTATTTGTTCACTAACAGTCTGGACTCTTCTTTCAATTCCTACCAGGTTTTCCTTCTGTACAATGGGATATGCATTGGTTGAATTTTGTCCTTCTCCTAGGACAATCCCTTTAAAAGGAGGATAACTGGTGGATGTTTCCAGTTTACTACCATCCATTGTTGTCCATGAATGACCAGAAGAATATGTAGATTCATTCATCAATACTACTTCAGATTCCTTAACCTTTTTCCATGAATAGAAAGAAATCCAAATTTTTCTTTCTTCCATATACTGTTTCCATTCTAAGGCTAAAGCTTTCTTCTATTCTGGAGTATGGATGACAGAAAATTCATCAGCTTCTAGGTGAGTAAACAGATCCCAATTTATCATCTGCTTCATCCATTGAGTAGGGATTCTGTGTTTCTCACAACCATCCATAAGTGTATAAAACTTCTGGATTTCTGGAACATATGGTCTTTTGACATCTTCTGGCAGATCTTTGAATCTGCATTCTGGGATTAAAAAATATTTTTGATTGTAATACCCTAAACCATGATTGTGTTTAGGGGATTTCATATTCATAAATATCTCAGTAAGTCTAGGATCTAAATGTTGCAGAGAGGGAACTAAATGCATCATAAGAACATGGTCATCTTCATGAGGAAAAGGGATATCAGAACATTTCAGATTTGGACAAGGGGTGACAGATGTGGAAGGAGGAGCTTCACCCGTTCTTGTATTATGGTTCTGATGTCTAATAACCATTTCAACAAGATGTTTAAGATTTACAGACTGATAGCATTGTGGGCATTCAACTTGCAATGCATTGAAATTAACTAACTGAGCAAATTCAAACAAAGTTGTATGCTGACAGGAAGTATTTACAATAATGGAACATGCGGTATCTGATAAACTAGGAGGTATATAAAGTGGAGACTTTTTACATTCTGCTTCAATCCTACGCTTGTCTATTGTAGATCTTCTTGGGAAAGACAAAGTGGCAGTAGATTGATTTTCCGTGATGTTAGCAGAAGTGATTTTCTGTATAGCGAGAGGCTTTGGATTTGGCACTACCCAATGTTCAGGAAAAGATAGATCCTCCCATTTTATGGCTTGGTGTTCTACCTTTTGATTTTTAGGATCTGTCATGACTACTACACTGGTTTTAGACTCTCTGCTGGGGTATTGAGCTTATGGATTCTTTAATTGTGATTCTAGTGGCAGCTTTCAAGTGCCAGACACCTAGATCATTATAGAATTGAGACGCAGAGATCTTGGGCAGAACCCATTTGGCTTGAGGCTCAGTTTCTTCATACAAATGCTCTGACTCATTTATGACACGACTACTGCTAGCGGCAAACATATCCCTGAGAGGATCTTGTTGAGCTTTATCTTGCTCTTCAAGTTCTCGGAAAGATACAGATTTTCTGAATGGGTCCATTTTGACTTCGGAAAATAAAGAGATAATGATTATAAGAACTGACCTTTTCATGAACCAGTTGACAAAACTGTACTGGCTCTGATACCAATTTTTCTGCAGGGACCGCTCACATGGTTTGCACTGCAAACTGCTCAACAGGCAGATTGGCTCACTGAGTATCTTCTTGCTTCTTTAAGAGACCCTATGCGAACCCATACACGAACCTACTGTCACGTTCACACTTCTTTCGGCTCTTTCTGCGGCTTCCTTCACCTTTTCTGGCCTACTCCGTGTCCCTCGGTGATTTCGCGAATGTCTGGCAAACTTTTGGCGATAAAAAAGAAAACAATACTACCTCAGTGGACATTCATAAAGCTCAGAGTTACAGATCTTATCTTGCGGAACAAATACTTCTCTCTTTATTGATATTCAAAAGGATTTTACAATCAGATTACAGACTTATGGACTTAGATCTCTTTCTAGAGATAGACTGCAATGGATTTTACCAGACTTTGGCTACTCATAAATAGTGAGCGTAACTGGAGGCTTCCTGGCCAATATGCAGGCTCTGTCTCAGAGTTCTTCACACAACATACAGAAAGACTCAATCTATAGATCCCGCCACTTTAGCTTCACACTAGGCTCATAAGTCCTAATGCGCAGGCTTGCTCATATCTCCTAAGGACTTGAGACTTAGCACCGTGATGCAAGCAGATCGCGAAACTTCGCGTAGATGCAGAGTAGGGAGCTTCGGCTCGACTCAAACACAAATGACTCTAGACTCTAGACTCTCCGAATCCGAATGCCCAACCATGAACCTTAACCCTCCTTATATAGGAAAAGAGGGGGGACAAACATTCGTTCGGTCCATCGGATTATGGACACGTGGAGGAGAATCATGGCTTTCGGGTAACGCCGAAGTGACATCCGCACCGAGATTCGTCCATCCGACACTACCATGTGAAGTGTGTGTACATTACACTGTGGATGCCTTTTTTGTACAAGGCCCACGAGGAAACAAAATAATTTTATACAGAGAGGATAATTTTTGGACAGGTGAAAAGCCCTCGGGAAAAGACCTATCACTGTAAACCCGTGACTGGGTATTATTACATTATGGATACTTTTGTTTCAGCGGAGCCCACTAGAACCTCTTGTACTGGTTTCAGCCTGATCAAGAATAGTAATTCCGGGAAACCAGAGTCTTGGATACAGATCATCATCCCAAGCTTTTGTATAAATTCTTCTGACAATCATAGGTTTATTTAAAATGATCTGGTGTTTTACTTTGGTTAGAACCAACCATTGTAATTGCCTCTTCTTGTAGCAATTTAATATTGGATTTACAAGTTTATATTCAAGTTGGCTCAAATCTCAGACTGTTTGACACGGATTATGAAAGCATTCTCCCCAAGTGCTTTTGAGACAATCATTGCATTGACTTTGAAAATATGATTCATAGTAGACTAGATCCATGCCATATGCGCTTATTCCATAATCAAACCACCAATCACATGTCCAGGGGCAAGCATAGTGGGATTGGTTTATCCAGGTAGGTCCAAATCTGAGCTTGGTGTGGTGAGTTTCACCGCGCCCATCTTTATTTAGCAGATCCCACCATAGTTGCTTGTATCCTGCAAAATTGTACACCGTGTCAGGAAAAATCAAGTCAGGATTGTTACCTGGCCATGTCTGGTATCTTCCTCCTGTATACTCTCCCGGCCACCTTGTGCGGTTGATAGTGTAAGATTTATAATATATTTTCGTTCTCTCACTTCCACCAGTACAAATGACAGACAGATCATGAAAATCTTGTGAGAGGGATCTTTCTGCTTCATAGGAGGAGGTCATACTTGTGGAATATATCATGTCATGTATCCACTTATTTCCTTTGGGGTAGACCCACCTTTCAGGTACAAGATGCATAATATCAGTATGGCTCTGTAGATTTGCATCAAGTACTTTTGTGTTTCAGAGCTGCCATGTAGGCCTCCATTTTTCTTTGTACACAACCCATGATTCATCATCTGAAATAGACTTGAGTGTCTCTTTTTGCTGTGCATGATCCCATTCTGTGATAATAACCATAACATGATTATGGTCTTTTTCTTCTTCTTCCTGTTCTTGATGCTGGATGAATTCTCTGCTAAGAAAATCTGGCAGAGAATTATTAATTCCCTTAATATGCTCAACTTTGAAGTCGAAATTGGAAAACAAAGCTTGCCATCTTGCAAATTTAGCATCTTCAGGGTTCTTGATAACTTTACTCAAAACTTTGTCTAAGGCCTTAGCATCGGTCCTTAGTAAAAAGAATCTATTGGCTAAATGAATAGAGAACTTACTGACACAATTCCATGCAACTTTTACTTCTTGTTCTATTGTGGAGTAATTTCTTTCAGCTTTACTCCATGTTCCAGATGCATACTGCACAACCCTTTCTTCTTCTTTCATACTTTTGTCAGTAGGTCTCTGTTTGAGCACACCTCCCCAACCAATATTACTGGCATCTGATTCTACAATCTTAAAATATCCATCTTCTGCAACATGAAGAATGGGGAGTCTTCTTACCTTGGTCTTGATTTGTCTGATTGACTCTGTATGGGCTTCTGTCCGAGGCTTAGGGTTCTTTCTGAGTCTCTGGTTTAAGAGAGACCTGTCAATTGCACAATTTGGATAAAAATTGCTTACATAATTTAAGCAGCCCAAAAACCTTTGCAGTTGGGTTTTATCCAGAATGACATCTGGAAATTTATCTGCAAACTCAATAGCATGATTTTGTAAAGCAATTAATCCATTCTCTATAATGTGCCCCAAGAATTTGATCTTAGTCTTACACAGTTCCATCTTTTTCTTACTCAAGACTAAGCCATTTTTCTTTACTAATCTCATAAAAATCTTCAGATGTCTGAAATGGTCTTGAAGATTTTTTGAGAATATTAGGAGATCATCAATGTATGCTAGAAGCCATTCTACATAGGGTTTAAAAATAGAATCCATTACCTTCTGGAACTTAGAAGGTGCGTGTTTCAGTCCGAATGGAATCACATTCCATTCATAGTGGCCTCCAGGAATACTGAATGCAGTTTTCCACTTGTCTTTTTCTGCTATAGCCACTTGCCAGAAACCAGACTTCAGATCAAACTTAGAAAATATCTTGGCTCCTGCTATCCTTCCCAACAGATCTCCTTTGTGTGGGATAGGATAAGTATCATCTGCAAGAACATAATTAAGAGGTTTATAGTTAATCACTAATCTGGGAATACCTCTTATCTGTTCACTTCTCTTATTCACATAAAAGCCATAGCAGTTCCAGGGACTGCTTGACTCTCTAATCAGCTTTCTCTGCAACAGCTGATTTATTTCTTTCTCACAGAGCTCTCGATATTCTTTGTTCATGGGAATTGCTCTGGATTTGGAGGGTTTGCCCGTATATGCTTCTTTGTAGGGCAACTCAATATTATGCTGCTTGCGATGCCAAAATGCATTTGGCTCTTCAGCACAACATTGTTCTTCAAATTGCTTCTGGAGTTCAGCAATTTGTTTCTGAACTACTACAGAACTCAACTGATCTTCAATTCTGAACAGGTTCTTGTGGTCTTTCAGTTCTGCAGGACTGTCTTCGACTTTTTTGAGTTCCTGTATGGCTTGTACCATAGTGGATATTCTCTGCTTGGAAACATAAGGCAACTCAATTATTTTCCTTTTCCATCAGAAGTAGGCATTGTAATGAAATATCCTGCCTTATTAGCCTTGGTTCTCCATGAACCATGAGGCTCGACAGCTGCAAGGAAAACATTTCCTAGAATGCAATCAACAGGAATATCAGCCACAACAAATTGTGCTTTTAAACAATGAGAATCAAAACAAACCATGGCTTTAGGAATCTCATATTCAAGAGTTTTGTCCCCAAGTCCCACTATTTTTCTTTCTGCTTTAGCCCAGAATTTTGAGGGGACAACCTTATTATCAAGAATATTCACATCTGCACCTGAATCAATTAATGCAGTTACATTATAAGTCTTACCATGCACCAAAATATTCACCTTGACATGATGATGCTGGTATTGAACAGTAAGAACCTGCATTTCTCTGAATCCAAAAACAGGATCAACTTTTCCTTCAGCAATTTCAACCTTTGGTTGTTCAGGAGCAGAGTATGAAGGAGTTCCATGAATGATATAATTAGTATTTCTGCCTAAAACAGGATGAACTTCGTCCTGCTTACCTTTTTCTAATTCAGAGACTTTAAATTTGAGGGCAGAAATTTCACCTTTTAGCAAGTGTATCTCCTTACTCACCTCCCCCAAAGTGAGTGCACGAACTTTGCTTTGCTGTTGGTGACGGAGATAACTGTGTGTGTTCTGCTCATAAGAAGTATCCAAGAACAAGAACTTCATAGAGGGTTTTGTAGAGGAGGAAGCACCCGAGGACTGCATGAAGGCATCAAGCAGCCGGGTTTTCAAATCAACATCGTCCATGGCTCGGATATGGGAGAAAATCTTCATGTCATCTTCAGTGGTTTGAGCCATGAGAACTTTAAATTTTCCTGTAAATTCTTCTGCAAACTGATCATCAGAAGAAAAATCAGAATCTGAGGAAGAACAATGTTCACATTGACAATTGTTAGAATCAGGACATTCACAATAAGCATGAACTTGTTCAATGTTAGATTCAGAGGAAGAATATTCAGAACTAGAAACAGAAGAAGAGGCTTCTTGGGCTTGTTGAATCATCAAGCGGGGGCAATCTTCTGTTTTGTGAAAACTAGAGCCACAGCTGCCACACTTATCTTCAAGTTTAACTTGCTGTTTGCCTTTATATTTCTGTTGGGATTTTTGTCCCAGTCCTTTCTTTGATTCTTTAGCATCTGGACATAAATTTGCAGTATGTCCTTGCTTTCCACAAATCCAGCAAGTGACTTGTTGCATTCTTTTCAGCTTGACATCCTTGGGATGTATCTCATGTGGCTCATAATAATGAGTCTTCGGGACATATTTAGAGGAGCGTCCCTTGTGGGCAGGCTTTCGGTAAGGCTTTCTTGGCTTTTGAATTGCAGGCATTCTTGTACTGCGTCTGTGATAAGTGTAAGGCTGATAGCTTCTGGAAGTCTTTTTAGCCTTTTTCTTGGTCTTGCGCCTTTTTACTAATGGGTCATCAATTGTGATCCCATACCTGCTGCAAAAAGATTTAGTACCAGGCAATCTATTCAATTTATCAATAGATTTATTCATTTTATAACTGGTACAAAGAGTAATCAATACTCTCGTTATTATACTGTACATCTGACCCCATAAATATGTTTCCAGTGGCAACTGGAAAGCATCTTGTAATTTAAGAATGTATACCAGCTTGGAAGGCAATGCTGCAAGGTAGACTTGCTTCCAGAGAATGTTCTCGGGGTCCTTAACCATGAAGATTCTTTGCATCCAATCTCTATGAAAATCTTCATACTGGTTAATATTGCGACATTTCAGATTCATGAGAATCATTTCATTTTGATCTGAAATGTTTGGGTCATCTCCACAGAATGTTTGTTGGATTAGTGCTGTGAGAGCACCAATCATATTATTCATGGCTTTGCCATCTTCATGAAATCTCACATCTCCATTTTCATCTTTCAACACCTCAGCTTCCATGGAAGATATAAGAGCAGGAGAAGACTCTAGCTCCCACCATCTTGCTAGAGTTCCTGTAAAACATGGAATGAGGGACTTACATGCCTCAACTTCAGATTTTCCATCTATGCACATCAACTTATACTCTGTGATCATTTGATCAATGACTTGTTTGATCTGGGCAGAGGATAAGTTATCTATGTTCCATTCTTTATGGCTCTGGGGATAGAAGGTTTCTCTTGCAGGAATTTTTCCAAGGCCATTTAAGTCAGGAGGAGAGTACCTGGTATATTGGGCTTCAAGGGGCTCATATACAGGTAAGACATGATCTTCGGATTCTGACTCATGGAACAGAGAGGCAATAGTTACTTTAAACTTTGGAGACTCTGGAACAAACTCTTTGGGAAATAGGCTGGGAAATCTATCAACACTTTTCTGGATTTGCACAGCTTTCCCTTTGTGGAGAAATCCTGAGGGGATTGGCTTGTATGACTTCTTTTCTTTCTCCTTCTGGGTTTGTACAGACAAGTCTCTTACCAATTCCCGAGTAGAAATTGATTGATCTATAATACAAATTTCTACTTCACCAACCTTTTGCAAAGATTTCAAAAAAAAATATTTAACTATTGAGCAGTTGTACTGTACATAATTTAATGCCTTATTTACATCATTTAAAGAGACTTGCAACTGATCCATCTGGTTCTTTACAACAGAAGCTTTAGCAACATTCTTTTCTAATCCTGTGATGGCAGTGTTAGTCCAGTTTATCTGTTCACTTACAGTCTGGACTCTCCTTTCAATTCCTACCAGGTTTTCCTTTTGCACTATGGGATATGCATTAGCTAAATTTTGTCCTTCTCCTAGGACAATCCCTTTGAAAGGAGGATAACTGGTAGATGTTTCTACTTTACTACCATCTATTGCTGTCCATGAATGTCCTAAAGAAGATCCAGGTTCATTCATTAAAACAATATTTGACTCTCTAGTCTTCTTCCAAGAATAGAAAGAAATCCACAATTTTCTTTCTTCCATATATTGCTTCCATTCTAAGGCTAGAGACCTTTTCTGTTCAGGAGTATGACTGACAGCAAATTCATCAGCTTCTGGGTGAGTGAACAGATCCAAATTTATCATTTGCTTCATCCATTGAGCAGGGATTCTGTGTTTCTCACAACCATCCATAAGGGTATAAAACTTCTGGATTTCTGGGACAGATGGTCTTTTTACATCTTCTGGCAGATCCTTAAATCTACATTCTGGGATCAAGAAATCCTTTTGATTGTAATACCCTAAGCCATTCTTATCTTTAGGGGATTGCATATTCATAAACATCTCAGTTAGACTGGGATCTTCATCTTGCAGAGAAGGAACTAGGTGCATCATAAGCACGTGGTCATCTTCATGTGGGAAGGGAATATCAGAACATTTCGGATTTGGACATGGAGTAACTGATGTAGAAGGAGGAGCATATCCTGTTCTAGGATTATGGTTTTGATGTCTTATGACCATTTCAGCAAGATTTTTAAGATTCACAGACTGATGACGTTGAGGGCATTCAACTTGCAATGGATTGAAATTAACTACCAAATCAAACTCAAATAAAGCTATATGGTGACAAGAAGTATTTACAATACTGGAACATGCAGTATCAGATAAACCAGGAGGTATATACAGAGGAGACTTTTTACATTCTGCATCAATCCTACGCCTGTCTATTGTAGATCTTCTTGGGAAAGACAGAGTGGCTGTGGATTGGTTTTCTGTGATATTAGCAGAAGTAATTTTCTGTATGGCGAGAGGCTTTGGATTTGGCACTATCCAGTGTTCAGGAAAAGACAAATCTTCCCATTTTATAGCTTGGTGTTCAACCTTTTGATTTTTAGCATCTGTCATGACAACTACACTGGTTTTAGACTCTCGGCTGGGGGCATGGAGGAATGCAGGAAATAAATACTGGTATGACGAAAGCAACCTCTGAACTGGATGGCGATATTATTTCTTCTTTTCTTCATATCAAATCCTGTGGTCTAGATTTTCAATTGTAATATATCGGCCAATGTTTCATCAAACACATTTACAGAGAAGTTGGGATAGCAGTCAAACCAGACTGGGCCATTTGACAATGGTGCAACTACTCCTCCAATGAGGGAATCGGTATATTTATTATGTGTTAGATCTCTGACAGTTGCTAACACATATGTTTCAACACCCTGGTGGATAAGGGCTTGGATTCCCACTCTGATGCATCCAAGATGCAGGAATTGTGGATGGTTGTGAGAAACACAGAATCCCTGCTCAATGGATGAAGCAAATGATAAATTGGGATCTATTTACTCACCCAGAAGCTAATGAATTTGCTGTCAGTCATACTCCTGAATAGAAAAGGTCTCTAGCCTTAGAATGGAAGCAATATATGGAAGAAAGAAAATTGTGGATTCCTTTCTATTCTTGGAAGAAGACTAGAGAGTCAAATATTGTTTTAATGAATGAACCTGGATCTTCTTCAGGACATTCATGGACAGCAATAGATGGTAGTAAAGTAGAAACATCTACCAGTTATCCTCCTTTCAAATGGATTGTCCTAGGAGAAGGACAAAATTCAGCTAATGCATATCCCATAGTGCAAAAGGAAAACTTGGTAGGAATTGAAAGGAGAGTCTAGACTGTAAGTGAACAGATAAACTAGACTAACACTGCCATCACAGGATTAGAAAAGAATGTTGCTAAAGCTTCTGTTGTAAAGAACCAGTTGGATCAGTTGCAAGTCTCTTTAAATGATGTAAATAAGGCATTAAATTCTGTACAGTACAATTTTTCAGTAGTTAAAGATTTTTCTTTGAAATCTTTGCAAAAGGTTGGTGAAGTAGAAAGTTGTATTATAGATCAGTCAATTTCTACTTGGGAATTGGTAAGAGACTTGTCTGTACAAACCCAGAAGGAGAAAGAAAAGAAGTCAGACAAGCCAATCCCCTCAGGATTTCTCCACAAAGGGAAAGCTGTGAAAATCCAGAAAAGTGTTGATAGATTTCCCAGCCTATTTCCCAAAGAGTCTGTTCCAGAGTCTCCAAAGTTTAAAGTAACTATTGCCTCTCTGTTCCATGAGTCAGAATCCGAAGATCATGTCTTACCTGTATATGAGCCCCTTGAAGCCCAATATACCAGGTACTCTCCTCCTGACTTAAATGGCCTTGGAAAAATTCCTGCAAGAGAAACCTTCTATCCCCAGAGCCATAAAGAATGGAACATAGATAACTTATCCTCTACCCAGATCAAACAAGTCATTGATCAGATGATCACAGAGAATAAGTTGATGTGCATAGATGGCAAATCTGAAGTCGAGGCATGTAAATCCCTCATTCCATGTTTTACAGGAACTCTAGCCAGATGGTGGGAACTAGAGTCTTCTCCTGCTCTCATAGCATCCATGGAAGCTGAGGTGTTGAAAGATGAAAATGGAGATGTAAGATTTCATGAAGATGGCAAAGCCATGAATGATATGATTGGTGCTCTCACGGCACTAATCCAACAGACATTCTGTGGAGATGACCTTGTTCATATCCAAATATTGCAAAATGATTCTCATGGTAAATATTAAATATTAACAGTATGAAGGCCTTCATAGAGATTGGATACAAATAATCTCCAACAAAAGGACCCAGGAACATTCATCGGCAAGTCTACCTTCTTGACATTGCCTTCAAAGATTTCAAATTTGGTATACATTCTTAAATTACAAGATGTTTTCCAGTTGCCACTGGAAACATATTTATGGGGTCAGATGTACAGTATAATAACGAGAGTATTGATTACTCTTTGTACCAATTCTAAAATGAATAAATCTATTGATAAATTGAATAGATTGCCTGGTACTAAATCTTTGTGCAGCAGGTATGGGATCACAATTGATGACCCATTAGTAAAAAGGCGCAAGACCAAGAAAAAGGCTAAAAAGACTTCCAGAAGCTATTAGCCTTACACTTATCACAGATGCAGTACAAGAATGTCTGCAATTCAAAAGCCAAGAAAGCCTTACCGAAAGCCTGCCCACAAGGGATGCTCCTCTAAATATGTCCCGAAGACTCATTATTATGAGCCACATGAGATACATCCCAAGGATGTCAAGCTGAAAAGAATGCAACAAGTCACTTGCTGGATTTGTGGGAAGCAAGGACATACTGCAAATTTATGTCCAGATGCTAAAGAATCAAAGAAAGGACTGGGACAAAAATCCCAACAGAAATATAAAGGCAAACAACAAGTTAAACTTGAAGATAAATGTGGCAACTGTGGCTCTAGTTTTCACAAAATAGAAGATTGCCCCCGCTTGATGATTCAACAAGCCCAAGAAGCCTCTTCTTCTGTTTCTAGTTCTGAATATTCTTCCTCTGAATCTGACATTGAACAAGTTCATGCTTATTGTGAATGTCATGATTCTGACAACTGTCAATGTGAACATTGTTCTTCCTCAGATTCTGATTTTTCTTCTGACGATTAGCTTGCAGAAGAATTTATAGGAAAAGTTAAAGTTCTCATGGCTCAAACCACTGAAGATGACATGAATATTTTCTCCCATATCCGAGCCATGGACGATGGTGATTTGAAAACCCGGCTGCTTGATGCCTTCATGCAGTCCTCGGGTGCTTCCTCCTCTACAAAACCCTCTAAGAAGTCCTTGTTCTTGGATACTTCTTCAAATGATACTTGTGTGTTATAAATTAATGAATCTAACAAATCCTACGGTTTATTCCACGTCAGTAAGATACGAATGATACATGCAATGAAGAAGAAATATTTGGACATACATGTGCCTTTGGCAATGTCAGATTATTGTTCTTATGGTTCACAAAAATTTAATTGGAGTGTCAAACTAAATCAATCATAATCGCATTAATAGGTTAACTTTTTCCAAGGCTTATTATTTTTTACTTTTGAAGAATTGATTTTAAATTATGGGAAAAAAATGAAGTTTTTTTTTTCCTTCTTCATGAAGGAAAAACCATCTTTTCATATAAGAAACAAAGAGTACATAGGTTTAAAATTGATCAAAGAGTACATATATTAAAAATTGATGTTCAATCAAAAACTATGAGTTAAGTTATTAAATTTATTTAGAGATATACAAATTAAAAGTATATCATTTGTAAAAAAAATTGACTTTTACCTTTTTATAAAACTCCAAGAAATTGATGATACCGGATATATGACAAAAAAAAAAAAAACATAACACAAGCAAGAACATGTTTATGAAAACCAAGTGACAACAAGATTATGTGAAATCAAACTAAAGAGTTAAGACCACTCTTTACAGAGTTAAGTTACCAGAGTTACCTAGAGATATACAATATCAAAAGTACACCATTTGCAAAAAATATTGACTTCTATCCCTTCATAAAACTCAAATTGATGATATTGGATATATGAAAAATAAACATAACACAAGCAAGAACATGTTAATGAAAACCAAGTGACAACAAGATTATGTGAAATCAAAGTGAAGATGATGAGCTCTATGCCCTGTAGGATTCTTAAGCCATGATACCTTCATGAAATTTCTCTAGGAATATGTAGCCTTCCTCAACCTAAAGACTTTTCTTCGAGAGGAAAAAGTTGAAGTTATATTTTGTTTTAATGTTTGAGTTAAAATTAATATTATTATTATTACTATTATCCAATTTTAAGGTCACAACCAAGCCAGAAACCAAATTGGTGTATGAGACCCCCTTGTTTGTGGGACAAGGGACCCACCTTTGCACAACGATTTGACTGCTAAGTCTACAAAGGCATACATACTCTACCCCCCCTCTGGTTTTGAACCCATGACCACTTAGGAGGAAACACATGCTCTTAGCCATTAGGCCCACTCAAGCTGTATTAGTACATGTTCATTTGAACTTTTATCTATTAAGGGCTCATAGGAATAAAATCTCCCACAATGTAAATTTATTTTTGACTGTAAAACTTATAGAAATGTTTTCACTTAAAGAGATTTGATTCTTCTTATTGCTGGTATATATATATATATATATATATATATATATATATATATATATATATACTTAATAATATTATTTATATTATATAATTTTCATCTCTGTATATAAGCGTATTTTCATTTTTCATTTTATTAAACTTTGGGATTTAATATCTACAAAATATCCACTGAAAATATTTACAGTAGTAGTGAGATAAAACTCTTGTCTTTTGAAACATGAATATAAATTGAAAAGAGAATTCTGAAGCAAAAAAAACCAGAAAACATGAAAACAACCCAAATGAAAGATCTATCTATTCCTTTTTTTTTCATAATCGGGGTTAATTTGTATTTTTCAAAATGTGATCGCTCCAATTTTCATGTGCCAAATAAATGGAAAAAACACACTAATGTTGGTGCTAGAATACCATTTTTATTTTCCGGGTACAATTTAAACATATTTTTAGTAATGCTGTTAAATATAAAATAATGAGATTTTAAACACATTTAAATTTCAATAATTTTTATCCATGGTGTTTAACATATAATATCATGACACTAAAAATCCTTAAAATTCTAATTATTTTGAACCATAATGTTAAAGAGAAAAGATATTTCACAAGTTTTCACCCATAGAATTAACAAACATTAACTTTTCAACGTATTTCAACCATGATATTATGATCAAATTATATGACTAAAATCACCCAATGAAACATAAATTATTTCTCCAGGTTATTGTTGCATTACAAATATTTTAGACAAACGAATTCATTATAATTAAAACATATAATCCAACAAACATAAAAATGACTCATAACTTCATGTAAGATTATATGGAACTTAAAATATCACTTTCATTGCTCAATGCAAACATCATTTATATAAATTGTCTTACACAATTATTCAAAATCACTCATATTTTCTTGCACACCATTAGAATTCACATCTTCAGATGAATGACTGGCTGCAGATGAAGTTGTTCCATTTTTTTCTCTTTCATCAACTAGTGCCCCATCTAAGTCAACATGCATGCCCACCACTGGAGGTTTCAAAAGTCTTCTAGATCTATGACTGGGTTCAATAGAATTCCATTTCAACATAGTTTATTTTTATAGCAACCTCTTCAAAATATCTATTGTCCTAGAGCGAAGAGTTCCTCTCTTTTTTAAATTGAAGTCATAAACAAGAATGTCAACTTCCTCCAATTTTAACAGGTCTATGTGGTGACAATTTATATTCTTACCCTTTCTTTTTCTCTTTCCGCCAATTTTTTTATCAACTATTATCTTTGGCTTGTACACACCATTGAATGGGTGTGTGTTTGTGGGATACCAATGTACTTAAACACCTATAACATCTTACTTTTTTGTAATGACCTTTATAACATTGGCAACCCATAATGGATAGCCACGTGGATCTTCATGTGCTAACACTGTGATCATGAAACCCTACTTAATATCTTGTACTGAACCCCTATAAAGGTCTTCCATGACTTCATGTTGTGCACGACGTATTCTGGAACTAATATACATTTCTATTTCCTCCACTTGTTTAGAATTAATAATACCTTATGATTGTTTCTGTTCAACAATGTTTGTTTCCTCCTGTTCATTTGACACATTTTGTGGCCAACTAAATGGAGTCTTCAAAAGCATATCTTCATTTGCTAGTCTTGAAAGGATATCACTCTGATCATTGAAAAAAGACTCCCACAAAATTGAATTAACAACATCAAAGTACTCATATGTATATCTAATGGATTTTTTAATTTCTTCCAGGCATTTAGAACAATCTATATCTCTCTTCTGACTTCGTGAATTATTAACTTCACCAAATGATTGTAATAACAATATATTTGACGCAAATATTGGATGATATTGAATGAACTTAAAAAATTCCAAACCTGATGACGGTGCCCATTCTGCAGTAGTTGAGTACTTCTTGCCGCATATAAGTGTTTTCCCATCAATTTTTTTGATACAAAATTGATGTTGGAAGTTAATGTCATTAAGTTGTTCAATGCATTTCTCCTCACCATGTGATCCTAGAATAAACCTTCACATGTCAACAGTTTCTTCTAACACATGAAAAATAGGCTCTGGCATATATGATTTCTTAATACATTCAATTAATGATGGCAAGCTCCCAACATACTTCCTCCTCAATGTTACTGAAAAACGACTGAACATCTAATCAATATGGTCGTGAGTATGCTCAACAAGAAGGAAACCATCCTTTACGTTATGAAAAATTCTCAATTCAACAAGCATGTTTAGATATCCAAAAACAATCCAATTTTAGTTTTCATGACAAGTGTTGTCTAATTGTAGATACACAATTTCAGGAAGATTATCACACCAATGAGAAAGAACCTCATGAATTATAGGTATTGTCAGATTTCCATCATTATGAATATTTGGATCTGTGAAGTAAACTCTTGGCGACATTTTCCCATTGAAGACCATACAATTGACCAAGTGAAACTGGATAAAATTTTCCTCCTATAAATTTTTGGGCATGCGAAAAAAATGTGGTAGAAGTGTTTTCTTCTAGTCCATACCATCAATTATCAAACCAAAATATTTATTTGGATGATCAGAACCCTTCTTTTGATGCTTGTACAACTTTTTCCTTTCACTTGTTTGTTGTTTGTGATGCTCTTGAAGTGCTTTGACAATGGAATCTACACATAACATAAAATAAACCTATTAATAAATACATTTTCATAGTTCATCACTAGACAATTTAAAAGAATAATGTTATGAATGTGTAACTCTTTCTTCACCTTGACATTTATCCCTTTTTTATTTTATAGAAGCACATGTACTACAAACCCCCATCATTGTCTTCTTAGGAATGCGAACATTATTGAATTCTCTCCTCCATATATGGACTAAATATTGATATGTAATAAAATAATTATTTCCTTCAACACCTTCTGTATATTCCTTATATAAGTTGTAGATTTCTCGTCTTGAGAAATTATTTGGAATATGTATTGTATCTCTATTTGGCAAACACTCTCCATGTTTTGAAAAGAAGTCTTGCAGCCATGATATTGCAGTGTTTTATAGTGGCCCAAACTCTCGTTTATGATGAAATTCTGAATAATATGTAGGATCCTTTTCCAAATTATCTTGGATTCCCGATATACGAAAATTACCAATTGGATGAAACATTTTGAAAGCCTTCGTAAAGAGCAATATAGACCCAATGTCATAATCATAACCTACAATTGTAGATTCCATGCACCCCACTAAATATGATTTTTGCATGCTTTTATTCATTGAAAAATAGTTCTTCCTTTTATCCAAAGCAAACTTGAAATCCATATGTTTCAAGAAATCCTTTTTTACAATAGTCACTTGAAATGAGATCATTGATAGAACTTCTTCTCGCGATATATTCTACTCTACCCCTTGTATAACTAGAACATCTTGGATTGATACAAAAAAGTCTACTCCTACTCCTAGATACATTATTCTATGGCAACATCTCCATCATTTCATCATTCTCTGAACACACATTTCCATCATCATTAGGAGGAATACTATTTTTACAATGATCATTTTCAACATAGTTAGGAAAATCACCACCATCATTGTTTGTAAAATATTCATTACCATCTTCGGCGACATGAAAATTTTAAGTACCATCAATTGTGATATTTAAATATTGACTTGGAGGATTTTATTCACCATATTTATCTTTCCATTCATCATTTCCACTCTTGTAGTCCATATGATTAGGACTATGTGGAAATTATGAATCTCGATTTATTGTAAATTATTCATCTTGGCCTTCGTCACTGTTGTGCTCATAATCCATATGATCAGGACTAAGTGGAAATTGAGACTCTTGATTTATTGGAAAATATTCATCCTACCCTTCACCACTGCTGCTCACAAAGTCCATAGGGTTAGGAATAAGTGGAAAATGAAACTCTTTATTTACTGAATTTTTTTCATCCTGCCATTCATCACTATTTATCTCATAGTCCTTAGGATTAAGACTAAGTGGCAAATGTGACTCTCTATTCACTGAAAATTCTTCATCCTGTCACTCATCACTATTGCTCTCATAGTCCTTATGATTAGGAGTAAGTGTCAAATGTGACTCTCTATCCACTGAAAATTATACATCCTGCCATTCATCACTATTGCTCTCATAGTCCTTAGGATTAGGAGTAAGTGGAAAATGTGACTCTTTATCCATTGAAAATTCTACATCTTGCCATTCATCACTATTGTTGTCATAGTCCTTAGGATTAGGACTAAGTGGAAAATGTGAGTTTCTATTCACTGAAAATTATTCATCCTGGCATTCATCACTATTGCTCTCAAATTCCTTAGGATTAATATTAAGTGCAAAATTGCGAGTCTCTATTTTTTGGAAATTCTTCATCTTGGCCTTCGTCATTGCTACTTTCATAGTCCATAGGATTAGGAAGTGGAAAATTTGACTCTCTATTTATTTGAAATTCTTCATCCCACCTTTTGTCACTATTTCTCTCAATATATTCATCAATATCAATGGAGTTGTTATGTGACAAAGATGTTCATGCTTCATCAGAGGAATCAATAACACTCAAACAAAAGATGTTGAATGATGCAAATGATATCTCCCCCAATGATAATATATAGGTGAAAGAATGAAATTTTCCCTCCAAACTTTCCCTCTAAATGTTTTCACTAAAAATTTTCGCTTGAAGTATTTCCCTCGAACTTTTATTTCTACGATTTATTTAAAAATTTTCTACTAAAATATTATCTTGAATATTGAACGTAACTTCAATTTAAATTTCCTACACATTTTTCTTTAAATATTTTTTTCCAAATTAAAATAATCTTAATTAATTGTATAGCATTTACTTGATTATAAATTTTAATTTTTTAATATTTATCATATTTTTTATCCCACATTCACACCGTGGTAAAGCAATTTCGTAATTTCCGCTTTATAAGAGCTTTCATTGTCACTATTCCTCACATTACATCCATAATTTTCGATGTTTATTTAAAAACTTTGAAATTTTTTCTGGAACATCAGCATTGTCAACAGAAGATTCTCACTTTTGAAAGGTTTTTCCCCTTCTACTTGGATAATTCAGTGAAGAATTTGATGAAAATTGTTCATTAGATGGCAAAAAATAATTTTGTTTTACATCCAGATTACCTTAAAAAAACCAATTAAAATAAATATACTATCTAAAATAAATAAATAAAATTCACATAGACATGGTGGGTGGGTGCACATGGTATCGACACCTAGTCACTATGGGCTAGGTGGGCATGCCCACCGGCCCCCTGGGCAAGCAGGGGTCCCGAATCGGGACCACTACTTGCTCGGGGGACCGGTGGGCGTGCCCCTCCGTCCAAGGGTGGTCGTGTCGTGAGCAGACGTCCACCCCCAGAACGACTGAATGTGGGTCGCCATGTCACGAGCGGAAACACCCAAGGGCGGGCGTCCACCCGAGCCCAACAATGCCCCGACCACCGTGCCACGGGTGAAGGCCCACCCGTAGCACGACCGGACGTGGGCCGCCATGCCCTGGGCAAGCGCACCCACGGGCGGGCATTCGCCCGTGCCCAATGACGCCCCAACACCCGTGCCACGAGTGGACGCCCACCCGTGGGTGCACCGTTGGGCTTGAGCGGGCGTCTAATTATGGGCGCATTCTCCCACCCGTGGGTGCATTCGCTTGAGCCCAACAACTCGGGAGTCGGCCCCGATTCTGAAGATTGAGGTAGGGGGTCGATTCTGAGAATCGAGGCAGGGGGCTGATTCTTAGAATCAGCTTGCAAAATATAAAAAAATTAAAAAAAATTTCCAGGGGGTTGGGGAGATGAGATGTAAAAAAAAATTAAAAGAAATTCCAGTAAGGTCGGGGAGAAAATGTAAAGAACAATAAATTTTTTTAAAGGAACTTGTTTTCGACCCCTAAAAAAAAAGAGTAAAATAAATAAGTAAATAAATAAATTTGTTTTCCAAGGGGATTGGGGAGATGACCTGTAAAAAAAATTAAATTTCGTTTTACAGTTGGGGTCGGGGAGAAAATGTAAAAAAGTAAAAATTTAAGGAATCGATTTTATATTTTGGTAGTTTGGATGAATATAAATGCACACTAAACCTAGAGGTGATTTACATGTTTCTGGTGTGGTTTAGTTTTTATTTTTTCATTTGTTTTGTTTACGTAAGATTTTTTTTTAATTTAATTTTATTTACTAATTTATATGTACATATATATGTTTGCTGGAAAATGGCATCAAGGAAGGTTTCTGTCCATTTTTCTGCACCAAATTCAACCATTGAATCATCTAACACTGCAGGTGGGCCATCAAAAAATACTGCTAAATGAATTCCACCTCAGTTAATTACTGAAAATGTAGGAGATGTTTCTACAAAAGAAAAGAAGTTGGTTTCATACTGGAAGAAATAAAAATAAGTGAATTGTACAAAATCTGCATGGTTTATGAAAGACATGGAAGGTGAAACTCTACAATTATATCTATATGCTAGTAATAATTTTGATGCTGAAAGTTATGAGATGGTGGGAAAAGTACTATACCTATATATTTTTCTGAATTCTGAAAATGTTTATATACTTTCAAAACTGTCCAAGTCACATGATAAGGTTAGATATCATTTTACATTGGCGATGTATAACATGGTGGAAGATTCTTCAAGGATATGCAAACAAATCGTACATAATATTTCACAGATGATTGTAAGTATTTTTATTTACACTTATGTGTTTTGCATTATTCTAACTGTATCATTATATTTTTAATAACTTGGTTATTATTGACATATTATATTTTGTTTGACAGGATTTTGCTAAAAGCATTTCAATTATGTTGGGGGGAATCTATTATATAGAGCGAGATATTATGAATTTTGTCTCCATTTTCCATGAAAATGAAGAAATAGATATGGGAAAGAAGCAAAAAAAAATACTGCATGATGCTACAAGACTATATCAAAGAGATTAGTCTAGTAAATGTAGACATGTTACTTTTAAAAATGAGGAAGTTGAAGTTGAAGTTGAAGACGAAGAAAGTGTTTCCATTACTGAGGATTAGATTAGAACTAATGTTAGAAATGATAAGAGCCATTTAAAAAAAAAAACAAAAATGCCCAAGAATGTCTCCCTTCTAGTTGATGATGATGAGATTACTCCGCTTGAATAAAATATCATAACCAATATGAGGAAGAAACAAAAACTTACTCATAATTCTGAAAGAAGTCATGGACAACAGTGAAGGTCCTAGTGAACTCAAAAGGAAGTAGGGAAATTAATACACTAGGAGGTGATTTAGAGGATGGTGTTATTAAAACAAAACAAAATAGCCATTCGACATCATTTGTCGAAGAAAACATTAATTGAGGGTGGTCGGTCATTTCAACTTAATGTCATTCAAGTCTACAAGCCAGATGAAGGACAATTCAAATATCAAATTAAAAAGCCACACCACTTACGTGTTCACAATTTGAAAACATTGATGAGGCACAACCCTTTTGCACATTTGGATGATTATGTTCTTCTTGTTGATCCAATTAAGGTTCCTAACAAAGAATAATTTGACAATTCAAAATTTTTTGAATACAAATATTGTGTACTTGGGGGCAACCATTTGGTAGAAGATCAAAGGTAATTTATGGAGGAATATCACAATAACCTGCATTTTGAAACAATGAAATGTATCATTTATGTTGGTTTAATTGATACATAATCAAAGTTATTGGCATGAGATCATAATTCATATAATGAGTATCAGATGTCTATGAATTTCATCCAAAGGGTCAAATTTATTCATAGTGAATTTGAAGAAAAATGTGGAGGGGATAAGACAAAGGTTGATCATGCATTTCGGAAGGAATGTTGTATGAAAATCGGTTATCAAATTGAAGAAAAAATAAATTCAAAAGGTGGCAAAGTAAATTTTAAAATATTCAGAAGTATGGATAACATTTTCCAGTTGGTATGTAGAACTGAAGAGATATGGGAATTGATTGATCAGATTTTTGAGTTGTTGGAGAACGTTGGCATAAAAAGTCATAAGGTCAAAAAGTCTAAACCATTGATATGTACCAACAATAAATCATGTCCTGAAATGAAGCTACTTCGAGAAGATATGAATATCACACCTTGGAGATAAATGCAAGGAGTGAAGGATGAAAAACTTGTCAAAACAATATTATCCCATGTAAAGTCAGGAGAATTATCAATGGAGGAAATGTTTGAGGAATTTCTAAAGAAAGTTTGTTATTTTTACTTATTTATGTACTATAAGTTTCTGTTTAATATAATATATTTTTGTTGGTAGTATTTGTTATGCATATCACTATATTAACATTTCTTACTTTATTTATTCAGTTGCAAGGTTTATATGAGAATACAAGAACAAATGGTTAAATTGTTGAATGAATATAGTTGGGATGATGTTGTATGTAACTACCCATATTCAAGTTCTACATCAATGCTAATTTTTTTTTATCTTGCATTTAAAAAGTTATGTTGCTTTATACATTAATTTCTATTCATATGTAAATTATTTTTATTTTATAACTTATAAATATATTTGTTTATTTCATTAAATATGAAGAAGGATGCAAATGGAGCACCAGATAGTTTCAGAAGCTTTATTGAAAAAAATAAAATGGAAAATATGAGAAAACAACGTCTTAGTGATGTTGAACTTGATCCCAGTCTTAATCATTTCATTTGGAATGGGCTCCACACTATCCAATATGAAATAATATCATGTGATTGTGAAGACATTGCAAAACTCATACCTAAAAGGGATTGTTCCCTAGTTATTGCAGATATTCCTCATGGATTCAATATCCCAAACATTGAATATGATAGTGACCCTTATACTTATCAAGTTTTTAGTAAAGTGCTTGTGGGACTTCTAGAAGTCACAACATCACCAGTTTGGAGATTTGTGACATTTCATTTAGACACACAATTGGGGTTGTTATTATCAAGCTTCAAGGGAAAAGAAAATTCAATGATTCAGCTTACATGGTAAGACGTTGAAATTGTATGTCTGATTAATGTTAAAAAATCATTTATGTACAAATTAATTGAACTTTTACTATTTCATGTTACAGGAAAAAGTCAAATCTTATTTGTTGCGGAAATCAACCAAATATAAGTGACTGTGAGTTCATTCATGTTGAAAGTTGGACAAAGGATGATAGCTATAAGCATATTCTTTTCAATCAAGTAGCTGGAAAGAGTCATAACCAAGTACCGGTCGAGGATGTTGTAAAAACACTAACATATGAAGATAAAAAAGCAAAATGAGAGATAGTTAACATATATCAAAAACCACAGTCATTGATTAATTATATTTTAGATTTATGTTCAAATGAATGGGATTGGGTTTTGGATTTATTTTCAGGTTCAGGTAAGTTTTATTATATAAAAATGAATTTCACTATTTTATTTTTTAAATTTTTTGTATTTATATTAATTTACTAAATATTTTCTTTTTTACTTGATGATTAGGTACAACACTAGCATGTTGCTTACAAAAAGGAAGAAATTGCATTTCCATTGAGAAAGACCCAGTACAATATAAATTTATTCACCAAATAATTAATGCTCTTCAATTTCTTCCAGATGCAATGCAAGAATTTGGTTTGATAAAAGGGGATTTTAAGAATCCTGTGTGGAAAAAAAGGCAAAGGAACCTCAACCACCATTAGATGTAATGATCAGAAAGGCATACTTTGGGACATTCACAGATATCAAAGATCTAACAGAAGAAGAAAATGATCAAAATGAAGCCAATAATGAAAATACTGAGGAAGAAGAAAATAATGAAACTCTTGAAGGTGAAGAGTTTGGGTTACATGATATTATTGATTAAATTTTTGTTAAGCTTCCAAATGAAGCTCATTTTCTGTAACTATTAATAAGTTATAGAAAATGCAAAGTTGGGAAACACTTTTTGGCATGAGATAGAATTCGGGAGAAATTTTTAATTTCTCGGCCGAGAAAAAAAGTCAACTAAATTTCTCGGCCGAGAGTTTTTAAAACTCTCGTCCGAGAGATTTAAATATTTCGGTATTTTCTCGGACGAGAGTTTTGAAAACTCTCGGCCGAGAGTTGTGGTCACAAAATTCTTGGCCGCAAACTCTCGGCCGAGAGTTAGAAAAACTCTCGGCCGAGAGTTTTTAACATTCAAAAACTCTCGGCCGAGAGTTTTATTGCGCAAACTCTCGGCCGAGAGTTTTTTAAACTTTCGGCCGAGAGTTTTCCCGCGCGTTAAATTGGTTTAAATTTCTCGGTCGAGAGTTTTAAAAATTTCTCGGCCGAGAGTTTTTCTCGGCCGAGAGTTTTTGGCCAACGAAAAACTCAGAAAACTCTGCAGTTTTGAGAAACCTGCAACTTTGGAGGGAAAGAACACCTAAAAAAATAAAATTTTATATGTCGGACCAAGTACCATTGGATTCGTCTCTAAATCTAGTTTTTGATGATGTGAGATTTATGGACTTTCATTAAAAAATTCAATTTTTTATTAATTTTTTACTAAACTGTGTCACTGTGGAATTTCATTGTTCGAAAAATTGCACTGAATGAAAATTCAATAACTTTCAAATGAGGACACCAAAAAATTCAAAAAAATCATAGTGCACTTCCTCTCCCTGTCTACTTCAAAAGGGTACTCTCATTTTTCTTATTTACGTTCACATTGAAAAGAAAATCAAAGGATAATAAAATGTACTGAAACATCACTGTTTTTTTGTCTTCATCCATTTCAAAAAATAATAAAAAATAGTGATTTGATCCGAAAATTACCAAAAAATAGTCTGTGCACTAGTGCAATATATGCAGATTATGATGTTATGGTTTTTTTCCAAAAAATGAATAACCTTCCCTAAAAAAAGTTAAGGATAATAAAGTGACTATTTATGTTTGCCTGAAAATTTCAAGTATATGCAGTTAGTAAACAACAAATTTACCCCTCTATATGTCAATATATATATTTTTTAAAAATATCGGTATGGAGGTAAGACAATTCTCTACAATTCTTGTTTTTATGTCAAAGAATAATTTGCGATAAAAATATGAGTTTAGTGGAGTTGAAGTTGAAAAACATAGAAAATTACAATTTTCAACGTCAAAAAAGGGCAAAAAGTGTTTCCCAACTTCACATTTTCACAGTTTGTAATGTTTTGACTCTAACATTTTATGAGAATAATAAGTATTCCATTGTTGTTATTATATGTTTAGTATTTGTATAATGTGATTTGCACTTCATTTGTTATGTGAATCATTTAATTTTTGAAAAAACAATGTTATCATTATTATTTTTTGACATAAAATTCATAAAAAATTGCTAGTTTTCATACTTTTTGGTTAAATTTCTCCTATAAAAATGGTTTATTTGACATGTCACTTCTAGCAAAAGACTCAAAATGTGTATTTTTTCAATTATATCTATATTGAAAATGTGCATTTTTATGTAAATTGTTAAAACTTCTTTCTTTTTTAGTGAAAATTATTTCATGTGCAATAAAATATTATTTAAAAATATATAATTAGATAGAAGATCGAAACTTTAAAATTTTGGTTTTTTTTAACATTGAAAAAAATCAAATATCTCATTACAAAAAAAAAATGAAAAGAAAAACAGAAAAACAAAAACCTGGAAAACACTTAAAAAAATATGTAACTAAAGAGGAAGAAAACGAGTACTTCCAAAATTGTTAAATTTAGAAAATAATTATTAGCATTTAATACATTAAAAAATTTAAGGTAAAAAATAAATCTTGTAAAAAATGGGGATGATGGTGGCATCAACACTTTTCAAAATTAACATAAAAATCACGAACATTTTAAAAATAATGTTTATACTTGGTACATAAAAAAATTTAATGTGTCAAAAACATGCTAAAAAAATTAAGTGTTTTTTGAATCAGCACTACTCAAACTTAGACGATATTTTGGTACCTAAAAAAAGAGGGTACTCGTTTCAAATTTTACGTTGTTGAGAGTTTAGAGAGATCTTAAAAGTATTTATAATATTTTTTCTTTTTAGATTAAATTAAAAAAGTGTTGTAAATTAAAATTAAAATAAAATAATTATAAAATATTTTCATTGTGAAATGAGTTAAGGTTTTTTGGCAATGTGGTATTGATAAGGCATGATCTTATGACAAAGCCTATTTACAAATCAATAATATACATGCCAAAGTATTAATTTTTTATGTGATTATTAATTAAATTTAAATATGGCTCCACAATAATTATTTTAATTTATATTTTAAAATGGATCTTAGTTTATAGCTACTATTTATATATTTTAATGTGATGTGTATATTATGATTTTATTTTTTCTTTTCCCTTTTAACAAAAATGAGAAAAAATTCTATTAAAATATCCACAACAACTACATAGTAAATCAAGTACATTGCTTAGACTTGCAGAGAATATTCCAAAGAAAGACTGATAAGTGTTACAAAAAGACTATATTGAAAATGGATTGTTACAATATGGTGAAATACATAAAATTTTCAAAATTTATGGAGAAGGAATGATATGTGTTTACCTTGAAAATGTGGTCTAGAGTTATACAACCTAATCCATTTAATGCAGATATCACTCTGCCAAAAAATTTGTTGTTTTTATGGATGCATTTCTTTGTAATTTTACTTTTTTAATTTTCTAATTAAATAAAGTAAAACATTAATATTTAATTTAAAAAATCAAACAATTATAAAGTAAAATATAATTTATAACACAAAATTAATTAAAAATAAATTAAATATAATTGTGTCTAGAGGCGTCTATAGTATGACAATGGTGTGTAATTACGTTGGTGCTCAACTCAATATGATGGTGATGTGTAATTCCGTCCATAATAAGCTTAAAGTTGAGACATATACCTTTTAAAATAAAAATAAAATAATATCTGATATCATTAAAATAAAAAAGCAAATAAAATATTTTCTAAATAAAAGAAAATATCCACCATAATAAAAATAAAAAATGAATATAGTTAGTCTTAATTAAAAGCATTCTAAGACTATAATATCTCCATTCTCACAGTGTTGGCTCATTTATTGTTGAAAATGAAATTAAGTATCAACAACATGTGGGAAAATATTTCAATTTCAGGCATAGCCATAAATAAAACATTTTGATGTCCTAAGTAACATAATTTTATGTTAAACTTTTAAGAAAAGAAAAGTAATTAAAAGTAGAAAAAATACTTATATTTTCACTTTTGAGTGTGAGGGATATTTATATATTTTTCACGGTCATAAATAAAATATTTTGATGCCCTAAATAACACAATTTTATATCAAACGTTTAAGAAAAATAAAATAATTAAAATTAGAAAAAGAGTTATATTTTCACTTTTTAGTGTGAGGAAGATGTATAAATATTCTAATTTTTTATAATATTTTAATATAAGACTTAAATAAAATATTTGAATATTTATGTTAATTAATAACTTCATATCTAATTTTTTTTTGGTAAGTCGAAATTATATTCATTCTTCAATAAAGATATACATCAAGAGTAGCAGCAAAACAAATATGGTCTCACCACAACTAGGTTTGTTGACCATCACATACAATGTATGACCAAAAAAAAAATAATGAAACTAAGGACATCGTCCATAACCAAAAGGCCAAAGGCACCTGAAGACATGTAATACAAAGATAACACCTGTAATCATGCTAGTCATATGATGTGATAGAGGATGGGTTGTTCGGGGTTGTCCCAGAAGGAGGCAGAGGTTGAAATGAGCATTGGACATGCTCTTACAAATAATCCATCTAGGACTCCAGCTTCTTCACCTTCTCTATTAGCAGGTTTTGTCCTTGCAAGATCGCCACAATATGTTCTCGAATGTGGCATTGAAAGTAGTGCATTTTGACCAAGGTAGCTAACATTTCAGCATGTTCCTCCCATCAGATCCATTCCGCAGTTTCCAGTTGCTCCCACAGGGATTGTATCAATTCTAGACAATTTTCCAGACAATAATGATGAATGACCCTTGAACCAGGAACCGAAGACCCTACACCCCCTTGTTGTGTCATACTGCTGCGACGTTGTGCCCCGCCCCTCGGATGTGTTTACGACGATCAATCCCCGTGGCCCTTTTTCGAGTTGTCACGCCCACGACCACCCAACACACCAGCCACCATTTGTCGAGGGCATCCCACCGTCTTGTCACCCCGATGAGTCCCAGACACCTCCACCCTCAGGTCCATGGTTTGCAGTTGAATTTCTAGGACCCCTCGTTGAGTCGAACTAGGATTTACTAGGAGGGAGGACCACCCTCTTCTCAGAGCTAGTCACATTGTCACTAGTCCAAAAAATTTGCTATCAATGTAGAAGACTGAAGCAGATACATTATCGGCAACCCACCAAGCCCACCGCACCCCACCCACCAAGCCCACCGCACCCAAATTAGGACCCACCAGCCTACCAGACAGAGTTGCAAACTTACAGCACCCGTCACGACACATCACCGCACATCTGCAGGAAATACGCCACCCCACCGTTTGTGCCACCCCATGCTTGGACACAGAGAAATACTATAATTCGAATAATTCGAACGTAGGAGGGCTGGAGGAAACATGAAATTTCCCAATACACTCTGAGGAACCCCCACCCAACCACACCTACAACAAGAGACCACTTCAACCTCAAAGTCCCTTTCTCCCGTCACCCAAAAAGACACACAAAACCTCACATGAAGTATTAGAAAAAACCAATTATGAGCTCAGGAGACGAAAGAAGAGAGCCACCTACAGAACTACCACCACTCCTAGGTGCAATTTTGTCTACATTTCCGACTCCAACCACCAAAGGACGAATAACCCAAAAACACCAATACCCATATCAACCAGAAGCTCCAAATGATCTACGCCACCGGGAACCACAGTCGAAATTCACATAGACACACAAAATACCACTTCTGAAATAGGAAAGTTACAAATTTGCAGAGCCAATAGCCTGAGAGTGAACATAATTTCTGGGGATGCCGCCCTTCCCATTGAAACCAACGATGATTCCTTCATCGATGAGCAAAGAAACAGGAAAGAGTGTGAAGACGAAACGAAACACAAATGAAATCCTCCTCCACCATCCTTGACCTTAGAAATACGTATCCCTCTTGGTCGAGGTGCTAATGAATTTCACAGAAATTCCATAACTCTCCCCCATACGCCAAGTGAAATGAGAGAGTGGGGGGGTCGACCCTCGACCCAGATGCCAGTTGTTGATCATCATGGGCCATGAGGTGCCCCATGCACTTGGTCCATCACCCCCACCAAGGAATAACTTCATATATATATATATATATATATATATATATATATATATATATATATATATATATATATATATATATAGAGAGAGAGAGAGAGAGAGAGAGAGAGAGAGAGAGAGAGAGAGATTTCCATAGAAAATTACTTTAATGTTTACCATAATAAAATATTTTAATATCTAAAAAGAAGTAATTGAAAGTAAAACAATTCAATTAAAAGATATGTGTGATCCATTCAATTTTGAATATAAAAAATTCAATATGCATGATAAATAAGATATTTCAATATATATGAGTAAATAATATTTACTTATATTTCAAACATATTAATAACAAAAGAAACTTTCTGATAGAATAACGTGGTTCATAAATAAATATTTCAATGTCGATGTTAAATAAAATGTATTGATCTCAACTATGTAAATATTATACGTGGTTAAAAAAAAAATATTTGTATATATTATATAAAGAAATTAAAAATAAATAAAATATTATGGTTAAAACATTTCAAGGTACTTGTTATTCTACATTTTGACCCATTTTCAAACATATTTTCCAGTTTATTTTGTCTAAAATCTATCAAAGAATCAACAACATCAAAGTACTCATATGTATATCTAATGGATTTTTTAATTTCTCCCATGCATTCAGAATAATCTATATCTCCCTTCTGCCTTCATGCATTATAAACTTCACCAACTGATTGTAATAACAATATATTTTACACAAATATTGGATGATAAGGAATGAACTTCAAAAATTCCAAACGTGATTATGGTGCCCATTCTGCAGTAGGTGAGTACTTCTTGCCCCATATAAGTGGTTTCCCATCAATTTTTTTGATACGAAATTGATGTTGGAAGCTAATGTCATTAAGTTGTTCAATGCATTCTCCTCACCATGCAATCCTAGAATAAACCTTCGCATGTCAATAGTTTCTTCTAACACATGAAAAATAGGCTCTGGCATATATGATTTCTTAATACATTCAATTAATGATGCCAAGTTCCCAACATCCTTCCTCCTCAATGTTACTGAAAAACGACTGAACATCTAATCAATATGGTCGTGAGTGTGCCCAATAAGAAGGAAACCAACCTTTACCTTATGAAAATTTCTCAATTCAATAAGCATGTTTAGATATCCAAAAACAATCCGATTTTAGTTTTCACGACAAGTGTTGTCTAATTGCAGATACAAAATTTCAGGAAGATTGCCACACCAATGAGAAAGCACCTCATGAATTATGGTTATTGTCAGATTTCCATCATTATGAATATTTGGAGCTGTGAAGTAAACTCTTGGTGACATTTTCCCATTGAAGACCATACAACCGACCAAGTGAAACTGGATAAAATTTTCCTCTTGCATTTTTTTGGGCGTGTGAACAAAATGTGGTAGAAGTGTTTTATTCTAGTCCATACCATCAATTATCAAACCCAAATATTTATTTATATTATCATAACACTTCTTTCGATGCTTGTACAAATTTTTCCTTTCATTTGTTTTTTGTTCGTGATGCTCTTGAAGTGCTTTGACAATGGAATCTACACATAACATAAAATAAACCTATTAATAAATACATTTTCGTAGTTGATCACTATATAATTTAAAATAATAATGTTTTTAATGCTTACCTCTTTATGCTCCTTGACATTTGTCCCTTTTTTATTTTAGAGAACCACATGTACTACAAACTCCCATCCTTGTCTTCTTAGGAATGTGGACATTATTGAATTCTCTTCTCCATGTCTGCACTAAATATTGATATGTAATAAAACGACCATTTCCTTCTACACCTTCTGTATATTCCTTGTATAAGTTGTATATTTACCATCTTGAGAAATTATCTGGAATATGTATTGTATCTCTATTTGGAAAACACTCTCCATGTTTTGAAAAGAAGTCTTGCAACCATGATATTGCAATGTTTTCCAGTGGCCCAAACTCTCGTTTATGATGAACTTCTGAATAATATGTAGGATCCTTTTCCAAATTATCTTGGATTCTTGATAGATGAAAATTACCAATTTAATGAAACATTTTGAAAGCCTTTGTACAGAGCAATAAAAACCCAATATGATAATCATAACCTGCCAATGTAGATTTCATGCACCCCACTAAATATGAATTTTGCATGCTTTTATTCATTGATAAATAGTTCTTCATTTTCTCCAAAGAAAACTTGAAATCCATATGTTTCAAGCAATCCTTTTTACAACAGTCACTTGAAATGAGATCACTGATATAACTTCTTCTCATGAGATATTCTACTCTACCCCTTGTATAACTAGAACATCTTAGATTGATACGAAAAAGTCTACTCCTACTCCTAGATACAATATTTGTTGGCAACATCTCCATCATTTCATCATTCTTTGAAAAAGCATTTCCATCATCATTATGAGGAATACTATCCTTACTATTATCATTTTCAATATAGTTAGGAAACTCACCACCATCATTGTTTGAAAAATATTCATTACCATCTTTGGCAACATGAAAATTTTCAATACCATCATTTGTGGTATTGAAATACTGAGTTGGAGGATATTATTCACCATATTTATCTTTCCCTTCAACATTTTTACTCTCGTAGTCCATAGGATTAGGAATATGTGGAAATTCTGACTCTTGATTTATTGTAAATTATTCATCTTGGCCTTCGTCACTACTGCGCTCATAGTCCATATGATTAGGACTAAGTGGAAATTGAGACTCTCGATTTATTGGAAAATCGTCATCCTACCCTTCACCACTACTGCTCACAAAGTCCATAGGGTTAGGAATAAGTGGAAAATGTGACTCTTTATTTACTGAAATTTTTTCATCCTACCATTCATCACTATTTCTCTCATAGTCCTTAGGATTAAGACTAAGTGGCAAATGTGACTCTCTATTCACTGAAAATTATACATCCTGCCATTCATCATTATTGCTCTCATAGTCCTTAGGATTAGGAGTAAGTGGCAAATGTGACTCTCTATCCACTAAAAATTATACGTCCCGCCATTCATCACTATTGCTCTCATAGTCCTTAGGATTAGGAGTAAGTGGAAAATGTGACTCTTTATCCACTGAAAATTCTACATCTTGCCATTCATCACTATTTTTGTCATAGCCCTTAGGATTAGGACTAACTGGAAAATTTTAGTTTCTATTCACTGGAAATTATTCATCTTGTCATTCATCACTATTGCTCTTAAAGTCCTTAGGACTAAGACTGAGTGGAAATTGTGAGTCTCTATTTTAGAAATTTTTCATCCTAGCCTTCATCACTACTCCTTTCATAATCCATAGGATAAGGACTATGTGGAAAATTTGACTCTCTATTTATTTGAAATTATTCATCTTGCCCTTTGTCACTATTTCTCTCAATATATTCATCAATATCAATAGACTTGTTACGTGACGAAGATGTTGATGCTTCATAAAACAAAACTTCAGTATCAGGTGATCTCTCTCCCAATGATAATATATAGGTGAAAGAATGAAATTTTCCCTCAAAAATTTCCCTCTAAAATTTTTCACTAAATTTTTTTTGCCTGAAGTATGTCCCTTGATATTTCATTTCTACGATTTATTTAAAAATTTCTACTAAAATATTATCTTGAATATTGAACATAACTTCGATTTAAATTTCCTACACATTTTTCTTTTAATATTTTTTTCCAAATTAAAATAATCTTAATTAATTGTATAACATTTACTTGATGATAAATTTTAATTTTTTAATATTTATCATAGTTTTTATCCCACATTCACCCCGCGGAAAATCAATTCCGTAATTTCGCTTTATAAGAACTTTCAGTGTCACTATTCCTCACATTACATCCAGATTTCTCGAGGTTTATTTAAAAACTTTGAATGATTCTATGGAACATCAAAATTGTCAACGAGGTATTCTCGCTTTTGAAAGGTTAGTTCCCCTTCTACTTGGGCCATTCAATGAATAATTTGATGAAAATTATTTGGTAGATGGAAATATATATATATATATATATATATATATATATATATATATATATATATATATATATATATATATATATATATTACCTTAAAAAACTAAATTAAAATAATACACTATCTAAGATTTTAAAAAAAATCACACAAACATGGTGGGTGAGCCCACATGGGGTCAACACGTAGTCACTATGGGCCAGGTGGTTGAGCCCACCGCCCCCTGAGTAAGAAAGGTCTTGAATCAGGACCGTTTCCTACATGGGTGGTCGGTGGGCGCGCCCACCTGACCCAGAGCGACCGTGCCATGAGCGAACGTCTACCCGCAGCACGGCCGAATATCTGCCTGCAACATGGCCGACCGTGGGTTGTCGTGCCATGGGTGGACGCACCTACGGGCCAACGGCTACTTGAGCCCAATGACGCCCTGGCTGCCATGCCTTGGGCAGAAGCCTAGTCGTAACATAAACGGACGTGGGCCGCAATGCCCTGAGTGGATGCAACCATGGGCAAGCATCTGCCTGAGCCCAATGACGCCCCGACCATCGTTCCGTGGGTAGACGTCTACCCGTGGGCGCACCATTGGGCTTGGGCGGATGCCCACATGTGGGCGTGTTTTGCCCGAGCCCAATGGCTCCCTCGCCCCCCCTGCCTGGAAGGGGGGCTGAGGGCGCCATTGGGCTCAGGAAGACACCCTCCCGTGGGCCCGTCTTCCCGATCCCAACGACTCAGGACTCTGCCCTGATTCTCAGAATTGGGGCAGGGGGCCAATTCTGAGGATCGGGGTAGGGGGTCAATTCTGAGAATTGGCCCTGATTCTCAAAATCGGGGCAAGGGGATGATTCTCATAATCGACTCCCAAAATAGAAAAATAAAATAAAAAAATTTTCCACAGGGTTGGGGAGATGAGATGTAAAAAAAAATAAAAAAATTCCAGTAAGGTTAGGGAGAAAATGTAAAAAAAAATACATGTTTTTAAAGGAACTTGTTTTCGGCCCCCAAAAATAAAAAAAGATAAAAATAAAAAATTAATTTGTTTTCCAAGGGTATTGGGGAGATGACTTGTAAAAAAAATTAAATTTTGTTTTACAGTTGGGGTCCGAGAGAAAATGTATTTTGGATGAATCGAAATGCACACTAAGCCTGGTGGTGATTTACATGTTTCTGGTGTGGTTTAGTTTTTATTTATTTTTTTTGTTTTTTTTTGTTTATGTAAGATATTTTTTATTTTTTTTATATACTAATTTATATGTACATATATATGTTTATAGGAAAATGGCATCAAGGAAGTTTTCTGTCAATTTTTATGGAGAAAAGTCAACCATTGCATCATCTAACGCTATAGGTGGGCCATCAAAAAATACTGCTAAACGAATTCCACCTCAGTTAATTTTTGAAAATGTAGGAGAGGTTTCCACAAAAGAAAAGAAGTTGGTTTCATACAGAAAGAAATCAAAAGAAGTGAATTGTACAAAATCTACATGGTTTCTGAAAGATATGGAAGGCGAAACTCTGCAATTATATCTATATGATAGTAAGAATTTTGATGCTGAAAGTTATGAGATGGTGGGAAAAGTACTAGACCTATATATTTTTTTGAATTCTGAAATTTTTTATATACTTTCAAAACCACCCAAGTCACATGATAAGCTTAGATATCATTTTACATTGGCGATGTATAACACAAGGGAAGATTCTTCAAGTATATGCAAACAAATCGTACATAATATCTCACAGAAGATTATATGTATTTTTATTTACACTTATGTGTTTTGCGTTATTATAACTGTATCATTATATTTTTAATAACTTGGTTATTATTGACATATTATATTTTTTTGACAGGATTTTTCTAAAAACATTTCAATTATGTTGGGGGAATCTATTATATAGAGCGATATATTATGAATGTTGTCTCTATTTTCCATGAACATGAAGAAAAAGATATGGGAAAGAAGAAAAAAAAAATATTGCATGATGCTACAAGACTATATCAAAGGGGCCAGTCTAGTAAAGGTAGACATGTTACTTTTGAAAATGAGGAAGTTGAAGTTGAAGCTGAAGATGAAGAATATGTTTCCATTATTGAGGATTAGATTAGAACTGATGTTAGAAAGGGGAAGAGCCATTAAAAAACAAAAAAAAAAAGCCCAAGAATGTGTCCCTTCTAGTTGATGATTATGAGATTACTTCGGTTGAAGAAAATATCCTAACCAATATGAGGAAGAAACAAAAAATTACTCATTCCGAAAAAAACATGGACAACAGTGAAGGTCCTAGTGAAAACTCAAAAGGAAGTAGGGAAATCATTACACTAGGAGCTGATTTAGAGGATGGTTTTATTAAAACAAAAAAAAATGCAATTCGACATCAATTGTCGAAGAAAAATTTAATTGAGGGTGGTCAGTCATTTCAACGTAATGTCATTCAAGTCTAATGTCATTCAAATATCAAATTAGAAAGCCCCACCACTTGCATATTCACAATTTGAAAACATTGATTATGTACAACCCTTTTGCACATGCGGTTGATTATGTTCTTCTTGTTGATCCAATTCAGGTTTCTAACAAAGAAGAATTTTACAAGTCAAAATGTTTTGAATACAAATATTATGCACTCTAGGGAAACCATTCCGTAGAAGCTCAAAGGCAATTGTTGGAGGAATATCCCAATAACCCGCATTTTGAAACAATGAAATGTATTATTTATGTTGGTTTAACAGATACAAAATCAAATTTATTGACATGAGATCATAATTCAGATAATGAGTATAGGATGTCTATGACTTTCATCCAAAGGGTTGGATTTATTCATAACGAATTTGAAGAAAAATATGGTGGGGATAAGACAAAGGTTGATCATGTATTTCAGAAGTAATCTTGTATGGAAATCCGTTATTAAATTGAAGAAAAAATAAATTCAAAATGTGGCAACATAAATTTTGAAATATTCAAAGGTATGGATAGCATTTTCCAGTTGGCATGTAGAACTTGAGAGATATGGGAATTGATTGATCATATTTTTGAGTTGTTGGGGAACGTTGGCATAAAAAGTCATAAGGTAAAAGAGTCTAAACCATTTATATGTACCAAGAGTAAATCAAGTCCTAAATGAAGCTACTTCGAGAAGATATGACTATCACACCTTGGAGATAAATGCAAGGAGTGAAGGATTAAAAACTTGTCAAAAAAATACTATCCCGTGTAAAGTCAGGAGAATTATCAATGGAGGAAATGAATGAGGAATTTCTAAAGAAATTTTGTTATTTTTACTTATTTCTGGATTATAAGTTTCTGTTAAATATAATATATTATTTTTGGTAGTATTTGTTATCCATATCACTATATTAACATTGTTTACTTTATTTATTGAGTCACGAGGTTTATATGGGAATACAAGAACAAATGGTTAAATTGTTGAACGAAGATAGTTGGGATGATGTTGTACGTAACTACCCAGATTCAGTTCTACATCAGTGCTAAAATATTTGTATCTTGCATTTAAAATGGTATGTTGGTTTATACATTCATTTCTATTGATATGTATATTATTTTTATTTTATAACTTATACATTTTTTTTTTCATTAAAGATGAAGAAGGATGCAAATGGAGCACTAGATAGTTTTAGAAGCTTTATTGAAAAAATTAAAATGGAAAATATGAGAAAGAAACGTCTTACTGATGTTGAACTTGATCCCGGTATTAATCATTTCATTTGGAATGGGCTCCACACTATCGAATATGAAATAATATCAGGTGATTTCGAAGATATTTCAAAACTCATACCTAAAATGGATTATTCCCTCGTTATTACAGATATTCCTCATGGTTCAATATCCCAAACATTGAATATGATAGTGACCCTTATACTTATCAAGATTTTAGTAAAGTGGTTGCGGGATATCTAGAAGTCACAACATCACCAGTTTTGATATTCATGACATTTCATTCCAACACACAATTGGGGTTGTTATTATCAAGCTTGAAGGTAAAATCAAAATCAAGGATGCAACTTACATGGTAAGACGTTGAAATTGTATGTTTGATTAATGTTAAAAATTCATTTATGTACAAGTTAATTGAAATTTTACTATTTCATGTTACATGAAAAATTCAAATCTTATTTTTTGCAGAAATCAACCAATTATAAGTGAATGTGAGTTCATTCATTTTGAAAGTTGGACAAAGGATGATAGCTATAAGCATATTCTTTTCAATCAAGTAGATGGAAAGAGTTATAGCCAAGTACTGGTCCATGATGTTGTTGTAAAAAAACTAACATATGAAGATAAAGAAGAAAAATGAGAGATAATTAACATATATCAAAAACCACAATCATTGATTAACTATCTTTTAGATTTATGTTCAAATGAATAGGATTGGGTTTTGGATTTATTTTCAGGATCAGGTAAGTTTTATTATATAAAAATGAATTTTACTATTTTCTTTTTATAATTTTTTGTGTTTATATTAATTTACTATTTTTTTTCTTTTTTACTTGTTGATTAGGTACAACACTAGAATTTTTCTTACAAAAAGGAATAAATTTCATTTCCATTGAGAAAGACCCAGTACAATGCAAATTTATTAACCAAAGAATTAATGCCCTTCAATTTCTTCCAGATGCAATGCAAGAAGTTGGTTTGATGAAAGGGGATTTTAATGAATCTCGTGTGGCAAAAAAACAAAGGAACCTCAACCACCATTAGATGTAATGATTATAAAGGTACACTTTGGGACATTCGCAGACATCAAAGATCCATCAGAAGATGAAAATGATCAAACTGAAGCCAATAATGAAAATATTGAGGAAGAAGGCAATAATGAAACTCTTGAAGATGAAGAGTTTGAGTTACGTGATATTATTGATTAAATTTTAGTTAAGCTTCCAAATGAAGCTCATTTTTTGTAACTATTAATAAGTTATACTTGTAATGTTTTGACTTTGACATTTTATGAGAATAATTAGTATTCAATTAATTAGACGATTTTTTGCTACCTAAAAAAAGTGGGTACTCGTTTCTGTTCTCGTTTCAAATGTTATGTTGTTGAGAGTTTAGAGAGATCCTAAAAGTAATTATAATTTTTTTTCTTTTTAGATTAAATTAAAAAAGAGTTGTAAATTAAAATTAAAATAAAATATAAATAAAATATTTTGACTGTGAAATGAGTTAAGGTTTTTTGGCAATGTGGTATTGATAAGGCACGGTCTTAGGAAAAAACCTATTTACAAATCAATAATATACATGGCAAAGTAGGGGGTGAATATAGATGGTTAAGAATCTTGTTATATCATAAGTTTATTGTAAGTATTAATTTTTTATGTGATTATTAATTAAATTTAAATATGGTTCCACAATAATTATTTTAATTTATATTTTAAAATGGATCTTAATTTATAGCTAATATTTATATATTATATATTTTAATATGATGTGTCTATTATGATTTTTTCTTTCTTTTTCCTTTTAACAAAAATGAGAAAAGATTCTATTAAAATATCCACAACAACTACACAGTAAATCAAGTACATTGCTTAGAATTGCAGAGAATATTCCAAAGAAAGATTGATAAGGGTTACAAAAGGAATATATTGAAAATGCATTGCTACAATATGGCGAAATACACAAATTTTAAAAAATTTATAGAGAAGTAATGATATTTTTTTACGTTGAAAATATGGTCCAAAGTCATACAACCTAATCCATTTAATGCAGAAATCACTCTCCCAAAAAAATTGTTATTTTTATGGATGCATTTATTTGTAATTTTAATTTTGTTATTTTCCAACTAAATAAAGTAAAACATTAATATATAATTAAAAAATTAAAAAATAAAATTTAATTTATAATACAAAATCAATTAAAAATAAATTAAATATAATTGTGTCTAGAGGCTTCTATAGTATGATAGTGGTGTGTAATTACGTCGATGCTCAACTCAATATGATAGTGATGTGTAATTCCATCCATACTAAAATTCAAGTTGACATATATACCTTTTAAAATAAAAATAAGATAATATCTAATATCATTAAAATAAAAAAGCAAATAAATGTTTTCTAAATAAAATAAAATATCTACCATAATAAAAAACAAAAATGAATATAGTTAGTCTTAATTAAAAGCATTCTAAAACATTAATATCTCCATTCTCACAGTGTTGGCTCATTTATTGTTGAAAATGAAATTAAGTACCAACAACATGTGGGAAAATATTTCAATTTCAAGCATAGCCATAAATAAAATATTTTTATGTCCTAAGTAACATAATTTTCTATCAGACTTTTAAGAAAATCAAAGTAATTAAAAGTAGAAAAAATACTTATATTTTCACTTTTGAGTGTGAGGAATATTTAAATATTTTGCATGGTCGTAAATAAAATATTTTCATGTCCTAAATAACACAATTTTATATCAAACGTTTAAGAAAAATAAAATAATTAAAATTAGAAAAAGAATTATATTTTCACTTTTGAGTGTGAGGAATATGTATAAATCTTCTAATTTTTTATAATATTTTAATATAATACTTAAAAAACTATTTGAATATATATGTTAATTAATAACTTCATATCTATTTATTTTTGTAACTCGAAATTATATTCATTCTTCAATAAAGATATACATTGAGAGTAGCAACAAAACAAAGGTGGTCTCAACCCGACCAGGTTTGTTGACCACCACATACAACATATGACAAAAGAAAAAAATGGAAACTTAGGACATTGTACATAATTGAAAAGGCCAAAGGCACTAGAAGACAAGTAATAGAAAGAGAACACCTATAATCATGCTAGTCATCCGATGTGATAGAGGATGTGTTGTCTGGGGTTTTCCCAAGAGGAGGCAGAGGTCGAAATGAGCATTGGACATGCTCTTAGAAATGAGCCATTTAGGACTCCAAATTCTTCACCTTCTCTATTAGCAGTTTTTGTCCTCGCAAGACCACCACAATATGTTCTTAAATTTGGCACTGAAAGTAGTGCATTTTGACCAAGGTAGCTAACATTTCAGCATGTTCCTCCCATCGGATGCATTCCGCAGTTTCCAGTTACTCCAACAGGGATTGTATCAATTCTAGACAATTTTCTAGACAACAATGATGAATGAACCTCGAACCAGGAACCAAATACCCTGCAACACCTTGTTGTCCGGTACCACTGTGACGTTATGCCTTGCCCCTCAGGTGTGTTTATGATGATCAACCCCTGCAGACCTTCGTTGAGTTGTCACGCCCATGACCACCCTGCACACTAGCCACCATCCGCCAAGGGCATCCCCTCATCTTGTCACCCTGACGAGTCCCAAATGCCTTCACCTAAGGGTCCATGGTCGGAAGTTGAATTTTTGGGTCTCCTCGTCGAGTCGAGCTGGGATTTACCAGGAGGGAGGACCACCCTCTTCTCAGAGCTAGTCGCATTGTCACTGGACCAACAACTTCACTATCAATGCATAATATTGAAGAACATACACTATTGGTAGCCCTCCAAGCACACCCGTCCCCCACCCACCAATCCCACCGCATCCAATTTAGAACCCACCATCATACCAGACAGAGTTGCAAAATCACACCACCTGTCACGACACATCACCGCACAGCTGGAGGAAATCTGCCACCCTACTGTTTGTGCCACCCCGTGCTTGGACGCAGAGAAATACTGTAATTAGAATAATTTAAACATAGGAGGGCTGGAGGAAACATGAAATTTCCCAATACACTATGAGGAACCCCCCCTCCCCCCCCCCCCCCCTCCCCCAACCACACCAACAACAAGAGAACACTTCAACCTCCAATACCCATTCTCTCTTCACCAAAAAGACACACAAAATCTTACATGAAGTATCAAAATAACCCAATTACAAGCCCAAGAGATGAAATAAGAGAGACACCTATAGAACTGCCACCACTCCTAGGTGCAATTTTGCCTACGTTTCCGACTCCATCCACCAAAGGACGAATAACCTGAAAACACCAATACCCATATGAACCAGAAGCTCCAGAACCACAGTTGAAATTCACATATACACACAAAATACCACCCCTGAAATAGGAAAATTACCAATTTGCAGAGCCAATAGCCTGAGAGCGAACATCGTTTCTAGGGATGCCACCCTTCCCATTGAAACCGATGATTATTCCTTCATCGGTGAGAAAAGAACCAGGAAAGAGCGTGAAGATGAAATAAAACACAAATGGAAGCCCCCTCCACCATCCTTGACCTTCGAATGACGCGTCCCTCACTGGTCGAGGTGCTAATGAATTTCACATGAATTCCATAACCCTCCCCCATACGCCAAGTGAAATGGGAGAGCGAGGGGGTCGACCCTCGACCCGGATGCTTTTGTTGATCATCATGGGCCATGGGGTGCCCCGTGCACTTGGTCCATCACCTCCACCGGGGAATAAATTCATATCTATTTATATATAGAGAGAAATTTCCACAGAAAATTACTTTAATGTTTACCATAATAAAATATTTGAATATCTAAAAAGAAGTGATTGAAAGTAAAATAATTCAATTAAAAGAGATGTGTTATTCATTAAATTCTAAATATAAAAAATTCAATATGCATGATAGTAAAATATTTCAATATATATGATTAAATAATCTTTACTTATATTTCAAACATATTAATAACAAAACAAACATTTTGATAGAATAATTTGGTTCATAAATAAATATTTCAATGTCGGTGTTAAATAAAATATTAATCTCAACTATGTAAATATTATACATGGTTAAAAACAAATCAATGTATATAGTATATAATGAAATTAAAAATAAATAAAATATTATGGTTAAAACATTTCAAGGTACTTATTATTCTAAATTTTGACCCATTTTCAAACATATTTTCCAGTTTATTTTTTCTAAAATATATCAAATATTTGGTATAATTACAAGGTGTAATTTACAAAATCCAAGAATCAATGGAGATTTTTAAGGTATTCAAACCATTTATATTCTTAAAAAAATTTAGATTGTACTCAATTAAAACATTCAAAGATGCAATTTAAATAATTAAAAAATACACATGATGTGTGTTTGTATGTGTATCTTGGAGAAAGATAAATTTTTTTGAGGTGTGAACCATTTTTCAAATTTTAAATTCTAAATGAAGTTTTCACCTCAAAATATTTGATCCCACTTGGCACTTGGTAGATCCGTGGTTAAGATGGATCTATACTAGTTTATAACTAAAATTAATAAGCCAAAAAATTAGCCCATGGGGCATACAAATAGAGGGTGATAGGGTGTTATGTTAAGGCACTCCATAGTGAAAAGGTCATCAGTTCTAATATCATGGGAAAAAAAACAACCATGTTAAGGGCTGGTGTGACCCAGGATGGATGCGACCCCCTAGTGATTTTAGCGACAACCACATGCTAAGCATGCCAACCATATAAGGGCTTACATTACCTAATCAAAAAATATAATTTGTAACCAAAATTAATCAAACGAACAAAATCAAGTCCATGACTAAATCATATTTATAATAAACATCAATAATTAACTTGCAATTCCAATTTACAATCAAATAAAAAACATAACCTTACTACTACGCGACTTTTAAGATCTTTTTGTAAGACAAAATAAATCTTCTCTTAAAAATTTAATTTCATCTCAAAAATTTTGGATATGAGTTCATATTTTCTTCTTAAACATATTTTCATAGGGATTTTTCATTGTCAAGATTTTCAGTGGCCGGAGGAGGGTAGGTTGGGACTTCATTATTAAGGTTTTCAGTGGTGGTGGGAGGAGTGTAGGTCAGGACTTTTCATTGTCAAGGTTTTCAGATAGACATGAAGGGAAGAAGCGTAGGTCTTCTATTTTGGATAAGCAGGCGAAGAACGTCTGTCTATGGATAAAAATGCTCAACAGTAGAAGGAGAAAAGCAATATGCCAAGGAAGCATAGGATGAGGAAATTATTTTCACAAAGAATATGATTTCTAGAATTCTTGAGCATCTCTTCGAATGGCACGAATGGCATGTTGTAGGTAAACTTTGTATTTTCCTTTGATGAATAATTTTTTAAATGAGCTTCCTAGGATTTCTTTTAGGCAAGACTATTAAGCGGAGCTTGCAAAGATGGGAGCTTCTTGTTGAGTACTAGTCTCTGTATTTCTCACAATGGAATATTTGTATTTCTCAGAAGGTGAGGGTGGAGAGAATCCAAAATGATTGGAATCAAGGAAGTTCATCAGTTAGGTTATAAGGTACGGAAGCCCTAGTGAGCGGTCATATGTATGGTCTCAATCCTTCTCGTGCGGAGGGGGGATCAATTACATGACATTAAAGGAAGGTAAAGAGGGAAGGTGGGAGCAGAGGAGGAAGTGGGGAATATTTTTGAAGTTGTCGACATTGGGTGGAGGGTTGTATGTGCTTGTTAGGGTTTAGGGTTTTTGGGCCAAGTGAGTGAGGTTGTTTGGACTAGAATTGCAATTTCAATTATAGTGGATTCGAATGATGTAGTGGGAGGAATCAACATAGACACATTCCACCAAACTCCTTTTCTCTATACAGAAAGTAAAGAAGTTGCAGTATAAACATTTGTGAATCTAGTTAAGGAAGCAAAGTTATCCAATGAAGGCATGACTGCCCCTGGATATGTTTTTCTTATCATCTATAAATCCATATTTTCAAATGAAGGCATGAATTCCCCTGGATATATTCTTCTTATCATCTATACATCCCTATTTTCCAGTTGTGTAACAGGTGGAGTGTATGTATCGAAATCCTTTCAAAAAAATTATATATATATATATTTAGTTAGTTTTTGACAAGATGATTCCTATCATCATTGTACCACTTTTCGTATAATACAATGCATAATAGTTGGCTTACAACACTATAGGAATATACCTTGCAACACTCTAGGAAAATATCTTACAAAATCGGAATTCACTTTTGGTTGCTACTGAAACTAACCAATACAATCCATGGTTTGCAGGGATGGGTCATGGCATGTCTAGGAGTGGACATTTTTTTTTAATTTATTTTCTAGATGCCATGGTTTGCCATATTATAAACCCCAAAATAAACATGGTTTCCCATGGTTGACCATGGTTGATTTTCATATTGTGACAATCCTTTTCATAATGCAATGTTGGACCATGGTTAACCATGATTGTTTTGCATATGGAGACGATATTTTTCACAATGCAATGTTGGACCATGGTTGACCATGGTTGATTTTCATATTGAGACAATATTTGTCACAATGTGATGTTGGACCATGGTTGACAATGATTAACCATGGTTGGCGATTTTTGACCATGGTTAACCATGATGGATAATATAAACCCAAGGGATTGATACTAAAAACCCAAGGGATTATAAACCCTAAGATAAATATTAAAAACTATAAAATAAACAATGATCCCTAACAGTAATATTATAAGCCCAAGGAATTAATATTAAAAATCAAAGGGATTATAAACCTAGGGAAACAATATTAAACCCTAACATTAATATTAAACCATAAGATTAATAAACCAAAGGAATGATTATTATAAACCTAAGGTATTATAAACTGAAGGGATTAATATTAGACCCTAAGATTAATATTATAAACCATAGGGTTAATATTAAAACCTTGGGCTTAATATTAAAACGCTAAGAGTATAAACCCTATGATTAATATTAGAAACCCTAGGGAATAATAAACCCAAAGTATTAATACTAAAACCCCAAGGGATTATAAACCTAAGGTAATAATATTATATACCCAATGGATTAATACTAAAAATCCAAGGGATTAAACACCCAAGAAAATAATATTAAACCCAAGGTGTATAAACCTGAGGTATTTAAACCTTAATATAAATATTATAAACTCTTAAATAAATATGGTTGACCATGGTTGATTTTCAGATTGAGACAATCCTTGTCACAATGCAACATTGCTCCATGGTTGACCATATTTGACCATGATTGATTTTCATATCGAGAAAATATTTTTCACAATGCTATGTTGGACCATGGTTGACTATCGTTGATTTTCATATTGAGACAATATTTGTCACAATGCGACGTTGGACCATGGTTAACCATGATTGACTATGGTTGACCATGGTTGATATTATAAACCCAAGGGAATAATAAACCTAAGGGATTAATACTAAAAATCCAAGGGAATATAAACCCAAGGGAATAATATTAAACCTAAGGTATAGAAACCCTAAGATAAATATTATAAACCATAAAATAAACATGGTTGACCGTATTTTACCATGGTTGATTTTTGTATTTAGACAATCTTTGTCACAATGCTACGTTGGACCATCTTGGACCATGTTTGACCATGGTTGACCACAGCTAATCATGATTGATTTTAATATTGAGACAATATTTATCAAAATGCGACGTTGGATCATATATAGGACATGGATTGTTGCCTTCTTCACCGCATCTTGATATCCTTACTTCTTTTTGTCAATGATGTGATCTTATTGGCCTCCTCACCCAATGGGTTATAGAAATGGGTTGACGTCCTATCCAATATTTTCTCTTTCACCTTACATTACCGTGGTAGGTACGTCCTTCTTAGGGCACCGATGGGGCAACGAATGAAAACCATGCAAGATAGGCGTTGGATTGTGTCTAAAGAGGTTCCACTATGGTTGACCATAATTGACTATGGTCAACAATGCTTGACCAATGCTGGTCGTAATTGACATGGTTGACAATGTTTGAGCATGGTTGATTTTCATATTGAGACAATATTTGTCACAATCTAACATCGGACCATGGCTAACCATGATTATAAACCCAGGAGATTTATATTAAACCCTAGGATTAATATTATAAACCATATGAATAATACTATACCCTAGTAATATGAAACCCTATATTAAAAAACCTAAGGGATTGATATTATAAACCTAAGGGATTAATACTAAAACCCCAAGGGATTAATACTAAAAACCCAAGGGATTTTAAACCCAAGGGAATAATGCTCTAAACCCAAGTTATATAAAACCTTAGATAAATATTATTGAGACAAACCCTAATATAATATTATCAACCATGGTTGTTTTTCATATTGAGACAATCATTGTCATAATGCGACATTGTACCATGGTTGATTTTCATATTGAGACAATCCTTGTCACAATGTGATGTTGTACCATGGTTTTTTCTCATATTGAGACAATCCTTGTCACAATGTGATGTTGTACCATGGTTGACTATGGTTTACCATGATTGGTTTTCATATTGAGACAATCAATGCGACATTAGACCATGGTTGATGATGTTTGAACATGGTTGATTTTCATATTGATACAATCTTTGTCACAATGCGATGTTGGACCATGATTGATTTTATAATCCAATAATTGATATTCCATGGGTATTCAATTTGTATTATATTAATTAGATATATATTTTTTTAAATCCCTTGGGTATTTAATAATAATCCTTTGGGTTTATTGATCCCTTGAGTTTACAATATTGATCTCTTGGGTTTACAATATTGATCCATTTAGTTTATAATATCAATAACCCATTGGATTTGTGATATTATTGATAATATAAACAATAATATCATATTATTGAAACCTCTTAGTCAATCATGTCGATCTACTCTAGATAAATCAAAATCAACAAGCCCACATCCAAAACTTGAAATAAAAATACATATCAACATAATAAATGTGTAAATTTATATATGAATATATTAAGCTATAATTATTATTATATTATTATAAATTTATTTAGATTGAAATAATATTATTAAATTGAAAATGTTATTAATAAAATAATATTATTAATGTATTAACAACATATTATATTATCAATATATCAATGTCTTATTATAATAATATTAATATTAATATTAGTATAACATTATTAAAATTTTATAATAATAAAAATATTGTTAATTTTTAAATAATTTTAATAATATTATAATATATATCTTTTATTATAAAAATAACCATATTATTAAGGAGTTGTCTTTAGTGCGACTTTTTGGAGTTTTTGATGCTCTTGATTTGTGTTATTTAAACTGGTTTTTTACTTTTTATATGGATTCAACACCGTAAAAACCCTTAAGGCACTTTGATTGTGAAAAATTACCCATCAAACTTCTGTTTTCAATGAATTCCTACCAGATTTTAGAGAAGTTAGACCAAAAACATCCACCATAAAAGCCTTCAAAAAGTTGCACTAAGAAAACTCGTATTATTAATTTTAATGTGATCCAAACATCGCCATCACCTTGGAAATCTTCATTACCAGAATACCATACCTGTGAGTACATGCAAACCAACGAATCGATTGACCATCGATTAGGACACCTATATATTAGCGTAAGAACTCACCCCTTGACTGCTTAAGGAGTAAGCCTTACACTTCATAGTTCATTTCAAATTTTAAAGGGGTTGTTTGAGTGGTGGGATGGCTTTCTCAAATATTTTGAAATGATTTAATGTTCTTTAAGACTTTCATGCATTTCACAAGTTGTGGCAAGTATAAATTGTGTGGTTTAAAGGTAGTATAGGGAGGAGAGTATACAAGTGGAAGGAGATGAATAACTGGTACCTATTTTAGGTAATATTCGTATTCTAAATTAGTCACACAACTATGATGATGGTTATTTACACAAAATCTGTTTATGCAAAGTAAAACAACATTCATAAAATAAATTACATGTATAAAGTATTCCATGGATCCTTTATGAAATCTTCACTGACATGTTATATTACACAAATATAAATTTGAGAAATCTGAAAGCAGATATATAATTTATATTTATAAGAGAATAATACTAACACACATCCATATAAACCCATCTCTAATACGCAACTCCATCTTTCCAATATTAATATTCATGTCAGGGTTTGGGATTCCTTGAGGTTGTCAAGTTAAAGTTGTATCTCTGCAACCTCAATCTCTGGAAATATGCACATCGCATCATGACCTTGAGGTTGAGGTTTCCAAGTTAAGGTTGTATTTCTAGAATGTCAAATATTTGCAAAGGTGCATCTTTATTATGATGAGTTTGGGATTTTTCTCATATTATATGAACCCAATACTACACCTAAAACTAATGCACAAATATGCATTAATGTATTCTAATTCTAATCAGACTAATGAGAACCAAGGTGGGAAGTTAGGAAATTCTAATGTGATCATTGATATTGCAGAAGGGGAATGTTGAGAAATTTAAAAATATGGTTGATAGTTGGAGGGTTTGGTGTAAAACATGATTACATGAATTTATTGTTGGGAATTCATACTAATCAAGCAACAAATAATGCACCTACATGTATTTAATGGATTTCATTTATAATTACTTTAAATAATAAAATGTGAAAATATTAGTACACAACCATCACCTGATATAAAGAGCGTAGATTTCTGGAGATAGATGGCACCCATGACATTCAAGATTAATATATTAACTACTATTTAGCAATTATGAGCATCCATGATCTTCCAATAATGAGATGGGATTACACTAATGTTTCTTGGTGCTTTGTAGGTGGGATTTTCTTCTCCCATGTAGTCTGCAATGACAGAGGATCTTGGACTTACCTTCTCTCAGGTGCCTTTCAATGACTTAAATCCTTTCTACTTCTCCTCTTTTCCATTTGCATCACTCTGGATCCTCTTCTAGAATTGTCATGGCTTTCCATGGTGTAAAGGTCCTATGTTAAGTTGGATCCCAACTGATATTGACCTTATTATCTTAGTTGAAACACGAGAGCATGATGAATCTAGGGTTCCTCACCTCGACAGTTTCACTCTTTGGTCTTCTTGGAATAAGAAATCCTCTCGAAGCGGTTTTGGTGGTATAGCCTACTATATAAGGAACACTTTTTCCTCTCACATCCGACTTCATAAAATAGACCCCTTCAATCAATATATTTGGATCGAACTCTCATATTATACCACCAATAATATCTTTCTTGCAATATTCTATTTTACTCCTATCAACTCTCCATCCTATAAGAAGAACAACTTGGATAAGAATTGTCCTTTCAATTCTTTAGAAAATGACATCTTCAACCTAAGAAATGATGGTAATATCCTTTTACTGGGAGAATTTAATACTAGAACTGCTACTAACCAAGCCATTAAATTAAGAAAAAACTCTAACCCCGCCCCCTTGTGGCTTGATGAAGATATTAACTTAGCTAATAGATTCAAGAGAAAATCTGAAGACATTATCGAGAACTTATTAGGCACCGAGCTCCTCAAACTTTGCAGTTCCCAGGACCTAATTATTTGTAATGGTATTAACAAGTGGCGCCTCTTCGGTCAGATGACATGTTTCCATGCGCTGGGTAGAACTGTTGTGGATTATGCAATTTTTGACATCCTCGTCCTCAACCATATTACAAAATTTGAGCTTCTTAATGGATTCGACCATGAATCTAACCATAGACCTCTATCTCTATCCCTCAATCTTGCTATGCATACCACCCACATGCATGAGACCAAAGAAAGAAAAAGACACATTCGCTTCGATAGAAGTAAAACCGACCTTTTCTTAAGGGATTTAGAGAGGGATTTAGGCCCCATGAATTATAATAATAACATTGATCAAATTTATTACCATTTCACTACTATTCTTTCCAACACCATTAGAAAGTTTTCTAATGAGATTTTGCTTAAGTAGTCCAATAGAAATTCAAATCCATATTATGACAAAGATTACAAAATTTCTAGGAAAGTGATTAGAGACGTTCCTAATGAAATAATTAAGCTAAATAATATCAATATATACAAAAATATCATCAAGAGGGGGAAAATATTATATATTAATAAAATACATATAATAATTAAGCTAAATAATATCAATATATACAAAAATATCATCAAGAGGGGGAAAATATTATATATTAATAAAATACAAGATTATCTTCTCCACCTTTCTAAAGTCACACCCAAAAAATTTTGGCGGAATGTTCTTGTCCGAAAAACCAAATATAACCATTATATTCCCTTAGAAAACTAGGACATCTATCTTAAGAAGTTGTATGACTCTCCGGACATTATGGGCACCACCTTAATCACTCCAATTAAGGAGGATGTATTCTCTCTTGATGACATTGAGACTAGTATTAATAAGCTCGCTAATGGGAAAAATAAAGATATTGAAGGATACCAAGATGAGATCCTTAAAATGGGAAGATCTATCCTCATTCCTCATCTCCACAAGCTTCTCAATTTAGCTGTAATGCATGGATTCCCTCGGTTTTTGACACAAAGCCTTATTGTACCTATATTTGAAAATGGGGAAAAGAGTGTTCCATCTAACTACAGGACCATTATGGTTAGCCATATCCTGGCCAAGCTTTATGGGCTCATTTTTTAGAAGAAGCTTAGCCTTTGGCTTGAAAGCCAGGGAAAAAGAGCTAAAGGACAAGCTCGTGTTGAAAAGTGTAACTAGGATCACTTTTCATATTGACTATGTAATTATGTATTTATGCAGTGAATAATACAAACATAATAAAATATATTCTTGGTATGCCTACTTCATGGGTTTCATGACAAAATGTTTATTCTAGGTCAAAGGAATTCTTCTTGATGTCCTTTAGGAATTTGTCTTCTAGTTATAAATATATTAAAGAGTTATGTTTATGATAAGTCAAAGATACATTTGTATGCCTCCATACCTTGTCACATTATGGCTTAAGTTCAGTGTTGAAGACAGTGAAATAGTCGGCTTAAATACTCCTACATAAGTTGGCTCAGAAGTAACCCTTCATGCTGGCTCAAATAAAGAGACCTATTATGTATATATAAATTTAGACTGCAGCTCATTTGGAAGAGGTACTTCGGATAAATCTGGAACACAATTGCGAGGAAAAGGCTGAAATATTTTCGGTGATATCAAGAGTACATTAAAGGGTAAACATAATTGCAAAAATAAGATTATATTTGTAGTTAAGAACAAGTCTGAAGTTAAGAAAGATCTGAAGTTTTAATAGTGCGGATTACAGTGTGTAATACAGATTGGAAGGGACATAGATATATATACATAGAGAAGATACTACCATAAGGAATGCGTTGAAGTATGAATTTAATAATGTAATAAGAAATGCGTTGAAGTTTGAAGTTAATACCGTAATAAGAAATGCGTTTAATTCTGAGGCTAAATGCGAAATAAGGAATGATTTGAAGTGTGTAGAAGGGGGTGCGTTTAAGTGCGTAGAAGAGATTGAGTGAAGTTCTGAAGTAGGACTATGTCAAGTCTAAGAACAGGGCTGTGTTAAATAGAATAACATATAATAAGGTGCTAACAGCCAGCAAGGATCTCACATAGACGGAAAAAGGAAGAGTACAAGCAGATCAGTGCAGTAAGGTGCAGGAAAGAAGGATCATTTTAAGAAGCCAATGAAGAAGAAGTGACAAGGTATTGGAAGCATACAAAGTTCAAGGTTCTAAAGTCTTGGTCATGGTGCTTGGCATCTGAAAGTCTATAAGAATAATTTATCATGGGTTTTCCTCTCCAAGAGGGAGAGGTTTTTCCCTAGCTCGAAGAGCCTAAATTTTGTGTCTCTTGTATTTTGGTAATTGACTTGATGAAAGAATAAATAAGTTAATAAAATAAGACATAAGTAAATCAAGAAATATCACAAGTAATTATCAAGAAGAGAATTTGAATTAATCACCAACCCTCCAAATTCTCAACAGTTGGTTTTAGGAAACATCACTCGACTATTGACCATTTGGTCACTCTTAGAATCATTGCGGAGGAATGTCACAATAGTAAAGCTGATCTATTCTGTTGATTTTTCAACTTTAGAAAATATTTCGACATTGTTCCCCAAGATAAACTTTGGGATAGACTTAAAGAGATCATGGTCCCTCCTGAGTTGAGGATTGTTGTGATCTGTCTCTATGACACCATCACTGCCAAGCTTAAGACCCACGAGGGGTGGTCTAAAGACATTAAATGCAATATTGGAGTTAATAAAGGGTGTCCCATATCCCCTACCCTTTTTGGCATATACATCGATAGGCTAGAGGAGTATCTGGAATCTGTGGGCTGCAAGGGCACTGAGCTTGCTCGTGTTCTCATTACTCTTCTCCTCTATGCCAATGATATTGTTCTTCTTGTAAAAATCCATTATGAACTTGAAAAACAACTCCAAATTCTTCATGAATACTGCTCCAAGATGGGTATGACAGTTAAGACCGATAAGACTATATAGTCACGATCATTAAATCCAAAAATATCACCCATGGTAGTTTCGTGTATAATAACCATTGCTTATAGCAGGTTTCTTCTTACAAGTATTTGGGCATTGACTTCCCACATCATCTCAACTAGAATTATAGCATCGAGAAAAGGATTATTGGGGGTTGGAAATCTTATTACGAGCTTGAAAACAATTGTAAGTCAGTCGATGTTTACATTTGGAGTAAAAGGAGGTTCCTCTTTGAGACCCTTTTCACCCCTGTTGTCTTATACGAATGTGAAGTTTGGGGTTGTAGTATATCCAGAGAGTCATGGAGGAAGATTGAGATGATCCAAAATAAATTCATAACCTGCAACCTTAATATCAAGGGAAATAATCCCTATCCTATCCTTTTGATCGAATCCGGTTTGTCCCCCATTGAAAGTACGACTATGTTTAGATATCTGGTGTATAAGAAGAAGCTTGACAACATGGAATAAAATAGGCTCCCTAAAATTTATTCTAACTGTAGTCAAAACCCTCACCTTCACCTCAAGTGCGGGTGGCATAAGGATGCCCAGTCCTGTCTCAAGCATTAGGGAATTAAGGAGGAGCTCAATATGGGAAGCAAAGATAATATCAACAATACTATTACCTCCAAGTTTAAGGACAAGTTGTGGGAGGATCAGGAGCTGGAGGGTAAAAGGAAGCTAAGATACTATAAGGAAGTGATCAAACCCACCCTTGATAATCAAAATTATGTGTTTTCCAACAATAAGAAAAAAATGAACATTGCTAAGATAATAACTAATTCCCACGAGCTTCGGAGTGAGACCGAGCGGTGGTCTATTCCCAAGACCCCTTGAAATGATATAATCTGTCAGATTTGCGATTCTAAGCAGGTAGAGGATGAAAAGCACTTAATTTTAGACTACCTGACTCTTACTCACATTCTCTCTCAATTTCCTACCATCTGCCACACTTCCAATCTTCTTGACCTATTAAGCCAACCCACCTATAGCGATCTTGGAACACTTATTTCCCTTATCTTTGACCATAGAAACAATATTTTGAAGAATCAAACTTATATTCTTTCTCCTCTCTTAAGGTCTGATAGACCGCATTAGTCTTAGCAGACGGTAACCATCATCATCATCATCATCATATATATAATATTTTAATGTTGTATTAAATAAAATATTCAATGTCTTAATAAAAAAATTAATTGAAAATTAAAAAATATAATAAATAATATCAAACACTTCCTAATAATAATAATGAGAGAGATTTGTAATTTATTCAATTATTAATATAAAATTAATATGTGACATTTAAAAATATTCATAATAATAAAAAAAATCAACTAAATAAAATATTTTTATATGCAAGAGTAAATAATATAGGTGTATACTCAAAAATATATTTAAAAAAACATGTCATTTTAATTTGGACAATGTATTTCATAGATAAATTTTCTTATGCACATGTTATGCAAAATATTTTGATATCAATTATGCACCGATAGGGATTAAATCTCTTCAAGTACAAACTTATTTTGGAGTGCAAAATTTGGAAAAAAAGTGAACCCCTCTCATCCCTTTATAGATTCCAATGAGTTTGTAGTGGTTATCTATCTGTATATATAGTGTGTAATTTTTCATTATTTAAATTGTATTTTTGAACGCTATACTAAGTACACAACTTAAAATTTTAAGTCCAAAAAATATTTGTTGCATTTTGTTGAAAATCCACAAAAAAATATATGCTTAAGAAATGACAAAAATTTAAAATAGTGAGACTAATTCAAACATTTTAACCATAAAAACTTATTTTTTTCAATTGCTTTATATGATATACACATATTTCTTTTAAACAATATATAATATATACATAATTGACATTAAAATATTTTACATAACATGTGAATTTAGACATTTTATCTCTGAAACGTAAATATTTTTTTGTTAAGTGATGTTGTAAAACAATATGTAATGTAATGAGTTATGTAATATAATGTAATTTTTTATTGACATGGTCAAATTAAAATAATACAAATAAAATTTGACCCTTATTTGTTGGCATGTGTTGTCCTCGATGGCAACCTATTTTCCTATTTAGTTATTCTTGATAAGCAACCTATGTGTTAAATATGTAAGGATGATGTATCTGTGTGTTAAAAGGAAGGATGATGTATCTACAGATCAGCTCAGAAGGAACAGAAGAAAGGAAGTGCCAGAAAAATGATAAATATGATGTGTCACAAAGCATACGCGGGTTTGTTAAGGCGAAGTAGCGTATGCACGCGGAAAAGTACGTTCCAAGTCGCGAATGCCCTTTTGCGCTCCAAATTTAGAATACCAAGGGGTGTTACCATGGTATTGACCCATTGTATTGAGCGCTTGATTATCTATTTGGTCCCGTCCAGGAATACCATCGGAAGTGGTGTGGTTTTGACTCATGGTATTGATAAAGGCTAAACCTATATAAGGAGAAGAAGATCATTGTGCAAGGGTGTGCATGTGTCTGGGTATTGAATGAATACTTCACTTTGAAGTATATCTGCATGATTGAAATTTGTTCTTGATTGATAAATATGAATCTATGATGCACCCATGGATGTCACTAAATCCTTAGATCTGATGATGATGAATCTCTAAGATGATCTGCAGAAGAAGACCTAGTGAAGATCTGGCGCAAAGTCTGCTGAAGGTAATGAAGAAATCTGGGTAAGCTTATAGATCTGGTCTGTTTTGCAAAGCTTTCATTTACAGATCTATACATGAGTTTGTTGTGGAAAAAGCACGTGTATACACGGATCTAATTGATAAAAGCGCGTATGTGAAGTTAGGGTTTACTCAAAAATGCACAGATGTATACGCGGGTTAGTCTAATGAAAAGCGCGTGTATACGCGGGTCTATTTAAATAAAAGCGCATATGGAATTTGAACTAAAGGTTGCTCATGGTTGAATGTGTTTCTGCATATCTATTCTGAAGTCTGGGGAATCTCTCATATTTTGGTTACAGTGGTTTTACTGTTCAGTTTGAAGCATTGGGCAAAGTATGTTTGTTGAAAAATGAAAGGTTGAGTTGAAGCCGTTTGATCCAGTTTGAAAATTGATGAAACGTGGTCTGTAGTGGTGCTGAAGGTCGAAGCCTTCAGTAAGGGGGTAGTAGCTCCCTTCCAGTGATAGATGGTAAACGAGAGCAGGGGGTAGTAGCTCCTTTCCAGGAGAGGCTGGTAAATGAGAGCAGGGGGTTGTAGCTCCCTTCCAGGAGAGGTTGGTAAACGAGAGAAGGTTGTAGCCTTCTGCAGGTGGGTGCCTGCGTGCTGGTATGAGTCTGCGCCAGTACATAGTTGTAAGATGTTTTCTTTATAATAAATATTGAAGACTGAGACGACGGCAGCGGTGGTTTTCTCCCGAATTGGGTTTCCACCTAAAATCTTGGTGTTCATGTGTGATGCTTATGTGTGTTGATTTATTCTGTTCTTACTGTACATGTTTACTTCTTACTAACATCTAATAAGTGAATGATGTAATAATCTAAGATAAGAATTATCTGCATAATAAGAGATCTGAGCATACGCGAGTTTCCTTAAGGATATCCGCGTATATACGCTAGTTTTATTCTGTAAAGTAGCGTATGGGTTTTTGAGAAAAGAAAAGTAAAAAATTTGATTGACAGATCAAGATACTGATTCACCCCCCCCCCCCTCCCCCCCTCTCAGTATCTTTCCCAACAATTGGTATCAGAGCAGGTCCTTCTGAAAAATCTTAGCCGCTAGAAGGAAGATCAAGCAAGATGAGCAATCAAGATGGAACAGCATCTATCAAGCCTCCCCTCTTTAATGGAAGCAATTTAATCTTCTAGAAAACAAGGATGAGATCCTATCTTCAGTTTATGGGAACATATGTATGGGCCATTGTTCAACAAGGATATCAATATCCAGCTACAATACCAACAGATCCGACTGAAAAGAAGAATTATGAATCAAATGCAAAGGCGGTCAATGCTATAACGGGAAGTCTAACTGAATCTGAATTTGTCAAATTTATGCAGCTAAATACAGCAAAGGAAATGTGGGACAAAATCATTCTAAGTTATGAAGGTGATGCAAAGGTAAAAAGTGCAAAACTCCAAACTCTCAGAATTGAATATGAAAATTTAAAGATGCATAGTGATGAGAGTATTGCCAGTTTATTTTTACGTGTTGATGATGTTGTAAATCGTATGAGAAATCTGGGAGAAACAATAACCGAATCTACTTTGGTTGAGAAAATTTTAAGATCTCTAACAACAAAATTTGAGTCAAAAGTTTCTGCTCTTGAAGAAAAACAGGATCTTCAAAATCTTACTGTGGTGCAACTTCATGGGATACTAACTACATATGAAATGAGAAGAGGAGGACCATCTGAAGTCAAAGAAGCCATCTTTAGAGCTTCTACAAAAGGGAAAGAAGTGCAAGAAGCAGAAGGATCGGGATATATCTCAGAAGAAGATGAGGTAAATTTTGTAAAGAAACTTCAACTTAGCACAGGACGGTTCAGAGGTAAGCTTCCTTTCAAATGTTTTGATTGTGGAAGAGTTGGTCATTATGCTGCTAAGTGTCCTTATAAAGAAATATCTACAAAAGGAAAAGAAGTAGCAAGAAGGAATAAGAACCGGTCTAGCACTAGAAAAAGTTACTATACTTATGAAGATAGTGATGGGTTATCTGATAGTGAGGAAGAATGTGAACAAGATCTTATACTTCTCATGGCATTTGAATCTAGAGAAGAAAATGATACTTTTGTGGATGTTCTAGAGGACAATGATTTTCTTGAAGAAAACAATCAACTCAAAATACACTTAGAAGAATGTAAAATACTCTTAGAAGAAAGGAAAATAACCATAGAGACTATGAAAAGGAAGTTTGAAGAAGCAAAGAAACACATTGAGAAATTAGAATGTGAAGTGGTAAGTCTAAGAAAAGATTTTGAGAAAGAAAAGACTCTGAATCTTAGATTTACTAAAGGATCAGAAACCTTAAATGAGATTATCAAGGTACAACGCTCTCCTCTTGTAAAGACAGGTCTTGGATATACCGGGGAATCTTCTCAGGCTTCAGCACCAAATTATCTAAAAGCAGTTACAGCTAGTTTACAAAATTCTGCCACTCAGCAAGGGAATAAAGAATCTTTATAGGTAAAGCATGATCATCTCAATTCAAAGAACACTAACAGGAATATCTTTCAAAGAAACACCAATCAACAGGTAAATTCAAGTAGAAGATTTCATGATCGCAGAAATTTCTTCTTCAATGGACAATGTTTCTCATGTCACAATTTTGGTCACAAAGATGTTCAATGTGTTGCATATAAAACCATCATGACAAGAGAAGCGAGAAAGAAAAGGATTGATATTGAAACAAAGAAGAATACCTATAACAATTTTTCTCCTCTTCTAAATGAAGTTGAATGTACTTATTGCAATAACTTTAGGCATGAAGAATCTGAATGCAGGAGCAAAGTTCAGCCAAAAGAGCATTTTCCTTCAAGTTCCAAAGTATGGAAAAAGAAGGAATTATAGGTTGAAAATTGTGGCATAGCGTTATTTGCAGAAGGTGAAGAAAATCAATGGTACATTGATAGCGGATGCTCAAGACACATGACAGGTGACAAAACCAAACTTCGTGCATATAGTACATTAGAAAAGGAAAAGAAAGTTACTTTTGGAAATGATACTCCTGCTGTAATTAAAGGAAAAGGGTCTGTGTTTCTAAAAGATAAGGTGAAGGCTAATGATGTCATGTATGTGGATGGATTAAGGCATAACTTGTTAAGTGTAATTCAAATGTGTGATCAAGGAACTGAAGTTGTCTTTAGTTCAAAAGAATGTGTGGTTCGTGATCTTGATACAGGTAAAACAATCATAAAAGGAAAAAGAACTCCAAGCAACCTATATTTATTGAAGAACTGCAAAGAACAATGTTACTTGAGTAAATCTTCAGAAAACTGGTTATGGCATAGAAGGTTGGGACATCTAAGCTTCTCTCAAATCAACAAATCAAGTAGACTTAATGTTGTTCGTGGTCTTCCCAATATTACTCTACCTGAAAGTATCATATGCAAATCTTGCCAATTCGGCAAGCAGACCAGAGTGCAATTTAACGCCAAGGAAGGATCATCAAGTAGGCCTCTTGAACTCATTCATACTAACATATGTGGACCTATGAGGAAAAAGTCACCTCGTGGTGAACAATACTATATCTTATTTATTGATGATTTCTCTAGAATGTGTTGGATTGGGTTGCTTAAGCACAAAGATGAAGCATTTGAGAAATTTCAGATCTTCAAGGCTCTGGTTGAAAATGAAGTAGATCTAAAACTCAAATGTCTTAGATCTGATTGAGGAGGAGAATATACTTCAAATGAATTTCTTGAATTTTGTGAACAACATGGCATAAAAAGACAATTTTCTATAGCTGGAACTCCACAACAAAATGGCGTAGCAGAAAGAATGAATAGAACAGTTCAAAAAATGGCTAGAGCTATGCTTGATGATTCTGGAACACCTGACACATTTTGGGGAGAAGCAGCACATACAGCGGTAAACATTCTCAACAAGGCACATGTTCGTGTAAATAGTGACAAAACTCCATATGAACTTTGGTATGGTAATTCTCCATCTGTGAAGCATTTTAGAGTTTTTGGAAGTAAATTCTTTATCAAAAATAATGATGAAAAACTTGGCAAGTTTGAACCTAGAGCAGATGAAGGAATACTTCTTGGTTACTCCTCTACAAGTAGAGCATATAAATGTTGCAATAAAATACTTCGGAAGATTGTCGAATGTATTTATGTTGTTATTGATGAGTCTCCTGCAGCCCCAAAGGAAGAAAAACAAACAACAAATGAAGACGATGGTGACTTATGTCCTTCTACATCAAATAGCAATGATATAGACAGTGAACCCAATGAAGAACCTGAAGATGATTTATCTGAAAAGGCTCCATCCAAATATGTTCAAAAGAATCATCCAGAATCTCAAATTTTGGGAGATAAGGGATCAGGTGTACAAACAAGAAGGACTCTTGTGGGATCTTCTAGCTATCTGGCATTTCTATCTACTATTGAACCTCACAATGTCAATCAATCTAGCAAATATGAATGTTGGGTTCAAGCCATGAATGAAGAGCTTGATCAAATTGAAAAGAATCACACTTGGGAATTAGTACCAAGACCTCATAACAAAAATGTCATTGGAATTAAATGGATATTCAAAAACAAGTTAAATGAGAATGGGGATGTTGTAAGAAACAAGGCTAGACTTGTTTGCAAGGGGTATACTCAACAAGAAGGTATAGACTTTGAAGAAACTTTTGCTCCTGTAGCTAGACTTGAAGCCATAAGAATGTTTCTTTCCTTTTCAAGCTTTCAACAAATCAAAGTTTATCAAATGGATGTTAAATCTGCATTTCTCAATGGTGATCTAGAAGAAGAAGTTTATATAGAACAACCAGAAGGATTCATTTTAGGAAATGATGAAAATCTTGTTTGTAGACTTAAAAAGGCTCTATATGGTCTCAAACAAGCTCCAAGGGCATGGTATTATCTTCTTGACAAATATCTTCATCAACAAGGATTTTCAAAGGGGTCTGCTGATAGTAACTTATACACAAAAATTGAAAATGATAAACTATTGATTGTGGTTGTATATGTTGATGATATCATTTTTGGAAGTAATGAAGAATCTATGAGTCAGAAATTTTCTTTTGTCATGCAGCAAGAATTTGAAATGTCTTTACTTGGGGAACTAACATTCTTTCTTGGTTTGCAAGTGCATCAAACTACTGATGGTATATTCTTATCACAAGCAAAATACCTTAAGCAAATTCTGAAGAAGTATGGCATGGAAGAATGCAAACTTGTAAGTACACCAATGATAACCGGATGTAATCTCAGTTCTCATGATGATTCCCCCACGGTGAATCAACCAGAATACAGATCTATGATAGGAAGTCTACTTTATCTCACTGGGACTAGACCGGACATTATGCATGTTGTTGGGATTGTTGGACGATTCCAAGCTAATCCAAAAGAGTCTCATCTTCAGGCTGTCAAAAGAATATTCAAATATCTACAAGGAACTCAAGACTTTGGACTATGGTATCCAAATAATGTTGATCTTACACTTCATGCTTACACTGATGCAAATTGGGCTGGAAATGTTGATGATCGGAAAAGCACCAGTGGTGGAGCGTTCTATATGGGGCCCCGGTTAGTATCTTGGTTCAGCAAGAAGGAAAACTCTATTGCCTTATCTACTGCAGAAGCAGAATATGTGGTTGCCGCATCATGTTGCACACAACTTCTTTGGATGATGCAAACCTTACAAGACTTTCAAATCAAGTGCACACCTCCTGTCTCCATTATGTGTGATAATACAAGTGCCATCAGTATTTCAAAGAATCCTGTTATGCATTCCAAGACCAAGCACATTCCCACCAAGTATCACTTCTTACGTGAACAAGTGCTTGAACAAAAGGTGAAGTTGGAGTATGTTCCCTCCAAAGAACAAGTTGCTGATATATTTACCAAACCTCTGCCCAGGGAAGCGTTTGAATATCTCAGACAGAATCTGGGAGTAGTCTCTGCCTTGCAGAAAATCAGAATTGCTTAAATTCAGAAGATTAAATTGGATACGCAGGTTTCCTGAACGAAAGTCGCATATATACGCGATTTTATTCAAAGAAAACCGCGTATGGTTAGTTGCTGACAGATTTTACTTGGGGTTAGCATTCTTCAGCACAGCTGCAGTGCTGTTTGGTATCTCTGGTGGTGTTCTAGTTTTCATAATTCTATTTCTTTCTTTGATGTCTCTTGATAAATATGCCTTGATGATTTGCTATTGAAAGTGTTCAGGATGCACAAGCTAAGGGGGAGCACTGGTCATGTGGAAAGGATGCATTGGATGCACAGTTTCAGGGGGAGCATTAGCATTGCTGAATGTAATGCATTTTTGGCATTATGATGGTTCTGAAATATGATCTCTCTTGAGGTATTTTTGGTCTTGGTTATAAAAAGTCATATTTGTAATTTGATGAAAAGGTTATGTTGAGACCTATGATGTAAATTGTAATATTCAGTCTTGTAAAGGGCTTGTTCAAATTTGTAAACCCACTTGGTTGGGTACTTGTGTCACATATGTAAATCCACTTGGTTGGATCATTGATGTAATTATGAGTCCTTGGTGATAGGAAAGGTCATAGAGTCATGTACTTCATTGAATATTATGTTGAAGACTCAACATGAACTCAGAGGGAGCATGGTAACTTCAATGCACATCAGATCTACAGAGCTCTTCTTTCTACATGAGGAGAAAAACATTGTCTTGGCTTTGATCCGCCCTTTGCCCTTGATGTCAAAGGGGGAGAGTAGCATGGTGTTTGAATAGGGGGAGAATATCATGGTGTTTGCATAATGGTTATAATCAATGTATCTATCTGTTGTTGTGGTGATCAAACACCATCATGGTTGCCATCAAGTCCAAAGGGGGAGATTGTTGGCATGTGTTGTCCTTGATGGAAACCTATTTGATGAAGTTGTTCTTGATAAGCAACCTGTGTGTTAAAAGGAAGGATGATGTATCTTCGGATCAGCTCAGAAGGAACAGAAGAAAGGAAGTGCCAGAAAAATGATAAATATGATGTGTCACAAAGCATACACGGGTTTGTTAAGGAGAAGTAGCGTATGCACGCGGAAAAGTACGTGCCAAGTCGTGTATGCCCTTTTGCTGAAGGTAATGAAGAAATCTGGGTAAGCTTATAGATCTGGTCTGTTTTTCAAAGCTTTCATTTACAGATCTATACGCGAGTTTGTTGTGGAAAAAGCGCGTGTATACGTGGATCTGATCTGATAAAAGCGCGTATGGGAAGTTAGGGTTTACTGAAAAATGCACAGATGTATACGCGGGTTAGTCTAATGAAAAGAGCGTGTATACGCGGGTCTGTTTAAATAAAAGCGCGTATGGAATTTGAACTAAAGGTTGCTCATGGTTGAATGTGTTTCTACATATCTATTCTGAAGTCTGGGTAATCTCTGATATTCTGGTTACAGTGGTTTCACTGTTCTGTTTGAAGCATTGGGCAAAGTATGTTTGTTGAAAAATGAAGGGTTGAGTTGAAGCTGTTTGATCCAGTTTGAAAATTGATGAAACGTGGTCTGCAGTGGTGCTGAGGGTCGAAGCCTTCAGTAAGGGGGTAGTAGCTCCCTTCCAGTGATAGCTGGTAAACGAGAGCAGGGGGTAGTAGCTCCCTTCCAGGAGAGGCTGGTAAATGAGAGAAGGGGGTTCTAGCTCCCTTCCAGGAGAGGTTGGTAAACGAGAGAAGGTTGTAGCCTTATGCAGGTGGGTGCCTGCGTGTTGGTATGAGTCTACGCTAGTACACAGTTGTAAGATGTTTTCTTTATAACAAATATTGAAGACTGAGACGACGGCAGCGGTGGTTTTCTCCCGAATTGGGTTTCCACCTAAAATCCTGGTGTTCATGTGTGATGCTTATGTGTGTTGATTTATTCTATTCTTACTATACATGTGTACTCCTTACTAACATCTAATAAGTGAATGATGCAATAATCTAAGATAAGAATTATCTGCATAATAAGAGATCTGAGCATACGTGAGTTTCCTTAAGGATATCCGCGTATATACGCTAGTTTTTTTTCTGTAAATTAGCGTATGGGTTTTTGAGAAAAGAAAAGTAAAAAGTTGATTGACAAATCAAGATACTGATTCACCCCCCCTCTCAGTATCTTTCCCAACACTTATGTAATGTAATATTATGTTGATTAGGTCAAATTAAAATATTAAAATTATTTTATTTTATTTTAATTTGATCAATGTAATTATATTAGTCCACATACTATACTTTATATGCGTCCAAGATGTTAGGGTGGTTTCAATAAACTTGACTTGGTCAAGTTATGAGTGGTTTTCTAGCTTCACGTTTATAAGAATCCATGGTTGTATTCATATGGAATATAACTTGTTTAAAAGAAGAATTATTTGCAATAGGAAATATTTCCATGGTCTTATCGTTAGTAAATATATAATATCATAAACCAAAATTCACTATATAATTTGAAAAAATTATAAGAGAATGGATTTAAAGTAGTTACTTATTTTGGTATGGAATTTACAATATTTGAGTGTTTTAGAGTTGGATACATTTTTTTAATAAAGTCCCACATCATTATAATATGTTGATAGATTGAATATTTGCACTATTAGGTCATATTGTACTCAAGTTTGTTTTGTAAGATGGAATATAAATAGAATTTAAATGTTTTAAATTTTAATAGAAAATATTAAAATGAAACATTTATAATAATAAATTTGGCTAATAGGACGTTTCCTAAGTTTTTTTTTTTTTTAATTTTCGTTCTAATCACAATGGAGTTGGCCTAGTTTCGACATGAACATCCCTAGCATGAAATTCTATCAGAATTATTGAATTTGTATGGATTTGGTGGTGCAGTGGTTTAGATGAGAAAACAATTTACAATTTAATTTTCATTAATTATTGTGACTTAGAATATGAATAATTCAAATATTAATAAAAAAATTATAAAACTCAAACATTTGTAATAATAAATTTGGTTAATAGAGTTAGTGATACAGTTTTTTAACTAAAGTAAAGAAATAATTGAATTTTTAATAAAAAAATATTAAATTGAAACATTTGTAATAATAAATTTGGCTAATAAAATGTATGTGTGTTTTTTTAACTTTTCTCTCCAATTACAAAAGTGTCATCCCAGTTCTAACATCAACATCTATAATACAATTTTTTGTAAAATTAATTATTTAAATTATTCAAATTTTAATTAAAAAAAATTAAATAATAAATTGATAAAAATAAATTTAGCTAATAAAATGTATCATAAATATTTTTAACTTTTTTGTATCAATCCATAAATCCACAATAATGATTAGGTTGCCATTGCTCCCTCGAAATTGTTTTGTGATAAATCCACACCGAATAAATCTGTCATTTTGTCAAAAATATTACCAAACAACAATGAATTAGGTTGGCATTGCTCCCTCGAAATTGTTTTGTGATAAATCCACAATGAATAAATCTGTCATTTTGTCAAAAATGTTACCAGGGATACTCCCTGACAATGGTGTGTCCTTCAACGTGAAGTACTAGAGTTGGCGGGGACAATTTCTCAGAGTTACCATTCTCTACCACTCTGAATTTGTTATGTTTGTGTTTCATCCATCACGATGGATAGTGTTAGCATAGTTCTTTGCTAAGTCACGAGTCCATTCCATATTTTTATTTTTAGGAATTAACTTCAAAAATTTTAAAATTTTGAAAAAATTTTGGTTGCTAATGGAATTTCCGGAAGCACCAGTTTTAGCCCTTTCGGACAGTCTGTTATTTTCCTGTTTCTTCCTTTTTTATTTTTATTCCGATGCTGCCGAAATTTACAAAAGCATACTCTGTTTTTTTAAATAAGACGAAAAGTGTATTCGCTTTAGTTATACCACGTTTCATAGTGTAAATACGCCTCAAATATTTTTAAATTTTTTTTAAATCTAATGATAGGTGTCATATTATAATCAGTTAGCTAAAGTCAAGTCATTATATACGTTGAGCCACATGTTGCATCCACAGTTATGGACTGAACCATTACCTGTCCTGCCTGTCAATGCCAAGTCAGTCATCTGTGTATCTAGGTACGTGTTTTTCTAAATCAAGGAGATTGTGGTTATCACACTACACGCCATAACCGTTTGGATGGTTGCACAATAGTGCTATCGGAAATTCCGTCCAATCAACAACAAAGATTGTGGAGGTGACTACAAGTCATAAACACTCTTTCCATAAGCCATCTGGAGCTCTCATATGGAAAATGTAGCCAAATGAAGGTGGTGATGGTGTGTCACATGGTGCATATCATGGTGAGGAATATTTTCAATGATGGAGGATGATTTGCATGTGGTGATGGGCAAATTTTTAGTTTTAAAACCACCAAAAAAACATGAATTTTCATTATTCAAAGTTGTGGTGGAAGGTAATATTTTAACTATTTTTCGTTGTTGATGATTTAACACCGATCAGATGACACTGATATACCTATGCAAGGAGGACCTGGTAAAGGAGTTTGAGATGGTTGACAGGCCTCCTTCATTATTTCTGGGATTTGGAATTATGGCAGTGAGAAGGTGAAATTTTTGTGTCTCAAGGCAAGTATGCAAGGAGATACCGCAAGTTTCACATGGAGGGTCGTTAAACCCATGGATACTCCTCTTCTGGTGAACCTGAGGAAAGAGGACGCTCGCATCCTGAGAGGTAGTGGATGCCACATTATATCGACATTTGGTGGGTTCGCTCATGTATTTAGTTAGTATAAGACCAAACATATGCCAGGATGAACCTTGTGCCTTAGTCAAGTATGGTTAAGCCTACCAAGTTCTTTGGAAGTTGCTGCTGAAGGCTATCCTCGTATATCTTAGGGGCACATCCGAGCATGGCTTATGGCACAGATGCTGTGCGGATGAGGTGAAGTTGCATGGCTTCACAGAGCGCATTGCAGGCAGCCCAATGGACAAGAAGAGCACATCAAAGAGGGGTCTTGTATCAGATCTGGTCACCATTTCTTGGTACATCGTAAACAAAGATCCGTGGCACCTGGGCCCGTCGGCCGGACACATGGCAGCAAGTCAAGCCGGCAGGAGGCTATTTGGATGAGGAAGATCCTAGTCGATTTGTTCGTCTCATTTAGATCCCATAATGATTCATTGTGATAATTAGAGCTGCATTAAACCTCGATTAACTTTCTTGTTTCATGACAGATCTAAACATATAGATATCCAAGATCATCATACTTAGGATTGTGTGCGGGCATGAAAATCATGTTGCTCAAAGACATTCCTATTGAAGATCGTGATGCGTATATTCGACGAAGGCGCCTGGCCAGGAGAAAATTAGAATACCATAGAGATAGGATCAAGGTGAAGGATAATCCCTTTATTGTTGAGAGGGAGCATGAGATTCAACAAGATGATGGTCCTAGTGAAAATTAAGCACCTACACTAGGTGGGGCTTGCACGCTATTTTTAGTGTATGTCTATTTTTTGTATCGTTGAGAATAATATTCTATTTATAGTAGGAGTCTATTTATAGATGGTTGAGAAAATTCTATTTAGACAGATGATATTATACTTTTAAATGGATACTAAGTATATTTATAGATCATGTCAATTATTATTAGCCCTTAATAATAATTAGACAATAAATAATAACTGTCTTTCGAAGCACTTGATTTCAATTAATTGACGTGGAAAACCGCCGATCGAAGGAATACGAGTTCTAAGGTTAGTTGGTGGGACATGCGCAGTGGAATTCATTGTGAATCGAGGATACAAAGTTGTAACAATAGTTGGATGTGTAGTTATGTGAGTTGTTACTTAGTTTAATCCTTACGAAGTGAGCTAAACTTAGTTAAAGTTATTTGTAACTAAAGATACAATTAGTAGAGATTCCGTGAATTAATTATTTAATTAATTGAAAAGCAAATGGTCTCATACAACTAAAGAAATACCACCAACTACATGTACAAGCGTATCCTGTGGATACCCGCCTGAGAGATAGGTGAAAGAGTCTCTGTCGACTATCAACAGATTATAGCATTGTGACAAGTGCAACCAAACACACATTGACGCGTGCATGATTCCACAACAAGGCAAGGAACATTTAATTATCTAAGGATCTTCATAAACAGGGATTGTGTAGTGGGATATGCGGAATTGGTGCATGTTTATGCCAATTTTTGTATGACACAAGGAGACGCATTGTATATTGTGTCGAGAGCTCGGAGTAGAGTTTTGTATGAGATTGTTTCATGATCCATGATATATACATAATATATGATAGTGGTTTTCGCTATGTTTTCCGGTAAAAACATCCGTGTTATGTGTGATTGATCTTTCTTCATGTGTTTGCAATTGCGATTAAATTTCTCTGCAAGAATATAAACTTTAGTCTCTTTCTATTCCGTTTATACTTCTAAATACCTAGTCCCGATCTCATTATCTCGAACACCTTCCAAAGGTGTGCTAGAAAATCCTCTTATAACCCAAATTCCTAAGCTTCTCAAAATTACAATATCGTTGAGGATTTTTGCTCAAGCACCTTTCTACTATGTCTCGCATTAGAGGATCTTCTAGTCATTCTTCACAATGGAAATCACTATTTGCTACTGGAGGAACCTGACCCGACCGCATTTGGAGTCTCATTACTTTAGATCTTGAAAACCATGTCCCATGTCCCCCCAATCAACTTGCTTTCCCTTATTTAAGTCATTATTAATGGAAATAAAACTACCTGCAGTCGTTGATGAAGGTGCATCCACTCATATCATGTATGTGTCTGGTTGGAAAGCTATCAACTCTCCTAATCTTGTGCTTACTCTTCGAACAATTTGGAGGCTTTCGATGGAAGGGATTCTCTGCCCTTTGGTATCCCCTAACTTTCTATCACTTTGGAAGGAAAACATCAATGTCACAGAAGTTGTTGATGCCAAGCTCAATTACAATCTTCTACTCGGTTATGGGGCTGGACCCGCCATGCGTTGTGTACCGTCCACTCGTTTCGTGTTCTTCGTTTCCCGCATCGGGGAATATCATCACCGTGGACCAACCGTCCTTTTTTTCTATCGGAAAGAAATGTGCTGTATGTGGGAGTATACCACCGACCATGGACAAAGTGTGCGTAACTTTCAAATATTCGCCTAATGTTGTTTTTCTCTCGCATCGCCAAACACTACTAAGGCAAATATGATATCTACTACATCCGATCCTTGGATCATTTTTTTCCCCCCCGATCAAATTGATTCCTTCAACGATGTTATGCTGTTAAGCCCTTGTTGAAATCAATTATTGTGAAATTATCTCGGCTTCACTCCCGATCCTCGATCATACTAATCCCAGTATGAATTTCGACGTTGCATTTCGAATCTCTTGGCTTGGTTCATCGGATTCTTCCATCCCTTGAACGAAAGGTTTCTTCGACGAAAGAATCATGGAAACCATGTCTCTCAAGAAACACCGTGGACGATACCTCCATCATTGCTCTTCGGCTTTCTTCCAAGCCCTAGAGAATGTTCAGCGTCCTTTCCATATTCGAATTTTCTATGTTAGCTCGTATGTCGTTGATAAAATAACTATTTTAGTTTTTTTTTTTCCACAAATTCACATGTCAACATTTTTTACTTTTTCGAACGTGTCCTCATAAAACAATTTTGGTCACTAAAGAGGTCTAAATCATGTTTTCTATTCCTACATTCCATTCATTTCCACTCATTATCAAGGCTATTTCATCATCAAATTTAACGTCACCATCTCCATCATCATCACCGAAGAGGTCTAGGGTTAGTCACCCATCTCATATAGGTCAAGTTCAGTCCATCTCTGTCAGTTATCTAAAATTTTCACTGAGCACAAGGAAACAACCCTCCTACTCCATTCATAAACCATAATGAAGGAGAAATCATGTTTATAAAGAGCGAAATAAAAGTCATAGTTTTTGTTTCATATGGCTCAAGTTCCAAAAATTTCCAAACAACTCAGCTTTGTTTCACCACCTTCATGTTACAATAATTCTATCTCATTGTCTTATGAAAGGATCCAAAACGTCACCATTGACTGTCAAAGCTCAAGGAAGGTCAATTTGACCTACTTTCTATTCAAATGCAAAGAAGAGTCATTTAAAGCTTCATAAACACATCTTATCTTGTTTGAAGGCATTATATCCAATGAGAAAATTTCAAAGGTTTTTGAAAACACCTCATCGTTTCATGAAAAGGAGAAGTTTGTCTCATTATTTAATTCAAAAGTCAACTGTCACTTCAAATGTCAAAGGGTTTAAAATAACTTCTACCCATTTACTCTATTTGAAAGAGAAACACAAGCTACTTTCTAAGTTGCACAAAGGGTTAAGAAAAAGGTCACTTCAAGAGTCAAAAGAGTGAAAAGAGGTTCATTCTATCTTCATCTCTCATTTGAAGGTGCAAAACATTTTAAAGTGCAAAAGTTCAAAGGTCATTTACAAGTTTCAAAGGAAAGTGAAATTTCATTCAAAGTTTATAAAGGGAAAAAGGTAAACCTCATTTCTTCATTGTTACCTTTTGATGAGCAGAAGAGCATCTATCTACTCATTTTCCCTCCATGGTTGTCTAAACTCCAAATTACAAGGCTCAAATCTATTAAAATGCACTTGCTACCCTTCAAACCACTCTTAAGTATTCTTTGAACCCTATTTTTACGCTTTCAGTAAATCTATTATGTTTTTAGCCACAATTATTACTACTTTTCTAGCAGCTTGTTACGCTTCTGGTGTTGTTACGCTTATCGAAAATAAGTGCCGGTCTAGGGCCCCAAAAAATTCCAAAAAAATATCACAACTTGTCTCCATTACCTTTTTAAAATCACTAAAGGTAAGTATTCATTCTTATCCTATCTTTGGTCAAATTTTTTAGGTTTTAAAATAATTTCATGTCCACATTGTGTTTTTCTCCACAATATCACTCGTCCAAGTATTTTTTTTTTCATGTGGAAAAACCTAACTTAACCGTTGAAATAAACCCCAACCCATCGTCTAAACCATGATTCCTACACCCCCCATTCCCTATCTATACATATTCCTACTACCCACACTACCATCCATAACATATTTAAACCATCAAAGCCCTACTCTAAGCTATTTTACAAAGTAAAAACAAAGTGAAAACATAGGTGACCGTGCTTTGGGTTTTGAATGACCTAAACTCCTTAATTTTCCCTCACTCCACCTTCATTGGAGAGCTAAGGTATCAACTTGCAATGCAATTTTATCAAAATTTTGCCGGGCCTCCACGTACCCCTAAATTCTCAAAACACTCCTTCACCAGTTTTTTCCCCACACTCAAAATTGGGAAATGACCGTGTTTTAAAGTTTTCTATCATGTTAAACTCTCCATTTTATTTCATTAAAATTTCAATGTGGAGCTAAAATGTCATCACATTCACTTATATTTTCTTAGAATTTTTTATTAGCTCCAGCTCTATTTTAATTCTTTCCAAACCTAAAACACTTTTACACTAGTTATTCTCATAGCCTAAATAGGGAATTTCTTGTGTTCTAAGATTTTTACCACCTTACACTTACCCATTTCTCCTCATTCCACTTTCATCAGAAGTAAAGACACTACCCTATGCAATGAAATTTTACTCTAATTTCTACCTACCCCTATCACCCCCATTTCATCTCACTAACTTATCCTCCTATCACAAGGACATTTGGATTCAACCATTTCTGAAGTAATGAAGATGAATTTTACAAAAGTGAAAGAGGTTTTGTCAATAATATGTCAAAGAACAAAAAAATCCTTCAGGTTATGCACAAGTGTTATGGATTGAGAGAAATTCCAACAATACACTTGCTCTAGGCAATTTTCCAATTCTAGACAAGCTGTCATCAAATCAACTTTTCTGTGGGTTTGGAAAATAAGAGTTTTCAAAAGAGCCGAGGACTCCATTTTGTAGAAGAAATCCTAATATTTCCAAACATACCACTTTCCGCCACAAAATATTCTAGAAATAGGTCCAAAATCCTTCTCAAAGGGATTTGTTAGGCTTTTAGAACACACTGTTATGTTTTTGGAACACACCCTATAAATTTTGGGAGAATGAAATTTTGGAGTTCCTCTCAAGGTCATTTTTTTGAAAATTGAAGATGTTATGGAAACTAGAAACATAGGGATAATGACTTCGTTCTTCAAAAGTGGATTTGGACTCTTAAAAGTCCCCCGAAAATGCATCCAAAGTTCTATTATGCTTTTGCAATTTGTTTTTAAATTCCTTACCGAATTGTCACAAATTGGCAATGGATTCCCTCATGACACTCGTCAAGCTAAAAAATGACTGTCAAAAATTCGAGGAAAATCTATCCTATGAGTTTTCATTTGAGTTATTAGGTTGGTTTTTGCTTCCTATCATGAAGGAATTTGTAATTAATGTAAGAGACAAACACTCCTAGTTTATAGCTAAAATTCTAGGGAATGGTTTCTAACCTCCCTAGAAACTAGGAAATGACTTATATTTTGCATTTATGATCCATTTTGGATGGGATTTCGACCCCATGAGGTGTCATGCTCCAAAATTTCTATAATTAGGCTCTTTCGTCTCGTTTGGGTTGGATAGTCTCACATTTTTATGTGCTGAGATCTTGTAACCGGCTTGTGGAATGAATCACATACATATTTGTAGGAGATATTGTGAGATAATTGTGAAGGATTTGAAAACCTGCGGTTTCTTGCAGCCATTATCTTATGCTTAATGCCATTTCTACTTCTTCATATATGTCTATCTTGTAAGTTTGATAACATAATTCATGTTCATGCATGCTTTGTTTTAGAAAAAGATTTACTATATTATGCTTATTTGCTTCTT